>JACCIC010000003.1:3007500-3017500 GCA_018907035.1 Sycobia sp. Sy_11
ACGCACGGCTGCGGGAGACAGGCTGTCTTATGTTATAACTTTACGCGCGTACGTGTAGTACACGAGTCCACTGGCGCACAGAGCCAGGCTGCTTAGTCATGTAGCAGCTCGAATCCACCGGCTATACTCGCAAGTCGATCGGAACAGATCGAAACGGCCGATCAGCGCCGGAGTTTTGCGCGCCGTTACAGCGGCCCGCACGCGTACGAAGGCTTCGAGCGTCTTTCGCGTTCGTACAAAAGTTCCGGGTCATATGCTCTATCCTAACCTACGATCGACACAAACGACTTTGTATCGTGGTTTCTAACATCGTCTTCGTAAGGATAACTGTTAAACACTTTTGCCGAGCTTTTGTCGCGTACTTGGATGGTTTCCCTTGTTAATTGAGTATACAATTTACAAATTTCATAGCTAGAATATACATATACGGTAGATATATATGTAGGTTAGCTTCACAATCCAAGTGGAACGAGTCTTTTTTCGCCGTATATATATATATATATATATATATATATATATATATATATATATATATATGCATATATGATTTCACGCGCAAGGTTTTGAAGGTGCGAGATATAGTGTGCATGATATGCAAAAATAAACATAAATGAATATTATAAAGTTAACATGATTTTTCGCAAGATCCCCTATATATTATAAAATTAATTTTTATTTTTAACATCGGCACACACACTTATCGATATATTCCTTTAAATATAAGCTGAATTCACGAATCTCTGTTTCACTCTCGTGTCATCAGAAATCATTAGCTTTTACGTGATAAACCTGGTGGAAAAAATATCTTTAAGAAATTTATTATATATATATATATATATATATATATATATATATATATATATATATATATATACATATTTGTACATGAAAAGAAAGCGATTGAGTTTGAGGCATTGTACAGAGTAGGACGTGAAAGAGAAAGAGCAAGGTAGAATGTGCGGCAAAATCTGCCGCGTGGCGCGCGGGGGAGGAGTTGTGGGGAATAGGGCGGGCGAATCTCCGTCATCAGTCATCTCCTTTTTACTTCTATTCGTTTCCACGGATGCGCGAAAATACGACCGCAGCGACGATTGCGACGAACAACGTACTATATATATATATATATATATATATATATATATATATATATACACGTGGATTTGGCCGCACATAGGGCCGAAAAAACGTTTTTTTCTCTCTTTTGCATGACATGTCGCTAAGCTATATATATATATATATATATATATATATATATATATATATATATATTTGTGTGTAGAGGGTGGGGCTGGCTTCTCAGTCCCCGCTCGCGTATATACGCGACTCTTGGACGGCCTTGCAGCGCGCCGACGCAACCGACGCCCGCACCAGAGCCCAGTGGCTCTCAACTAGCTCGCAAAATCCTTCTGCTTGTACTGTATGCGGACATTACGACTGCCGGACTCTGCACAGAGTATGTTGCTGGTATTGAAGGAAAAAGAATGAGAGAGAGAGAGAGAGAGAGAGAGAGAGAGAGAGTTCTAGTGATAATAACGAAAGATAAGATGAGTAATGCGTGATGAAACGTTAAGTTAAAGTTAATTTAAAAATGCTCGTTTTAGAGAGACGAAAAACGACAGTCTTGCAATCTATATATATATATATATATATATATATATATATATATATATATATTATATATGCGTTTGCGTATGCGTATGCGTATTTCTGTGCTCGAGATTAATTAATAGTCAAACTGAGTCAACTGTGTTATATATATACGTCATCGAACGAAAGATGCATTCTTATTTTATCGTTGCACCGTTGGATGCCTTATAGGTATATTTTATAAAGAAAAAAGTTAATAACTAAATATAAAGCATGGCACGGACAGGATGTGCAATAGAAAAAATAATGCTCAAGTGTACACCGGTCTATACGTAAGAGAGCTGCGCCCATATTCTACCGCCAATTAGACACGTATATGGGTTTAGAGCAGTATGGTACGGCCGGCTCACGCATCGTTATATAAAACACGTATGAAACTGACTGACATGTTAGTGCGATGTTGGAGAAAAATTAGCAGTATATATATATATATATATATATGCTTTTCGATGTCTCATATATAGACCGAAAAAAAATCGCTTCGACGCGTCACGAATATAGCATTAACATTTGTCCGTAGCCTTTTTTCCATCATTTTTTAACACATTTTAAATCTGCTGCAGTAAGTGGGTTGAGGGGATTACAGATTTATCCCATTTTTTAAGTTTTTCTTTTGTTTTAGGATAATATACAAATATTATCGACAATGTCATTTTTATAATTTACTCATATATCAAGGAATAATACATTATTTGTTTTGCAAATGTATGTGCACTCGATTCCTTTGCTCGCGTTTTGCGCTTACTGCATTATGTATATTGGAACCCAATTTTAATTATACCCTCTATACAGTACAGTTTAGACTTTTTTAAAACCATGATTACCGCTTGAATGGAACAAAGGAGGATATATATATATATATATATATATATATATATATATATATATATCCTCCGAGGCATGTTTCCTTGGAAATATCATTTTGGAAAAGATTAATTAATCAGAATTCTAATGTATTACAAGTTTAGCCATTTTTCTGAACTGCACTTTTCACTGGAATATTTTTTCTTGTAAAGTTTAAAATAATTTATTTTGTTAATCATAATTACCTGAATGATTACATATATATAAAACTATGGCTATTTCATCGAAACTTTATTGATTAAACAACTTTTCAAGATCAAGTTAATATATTTCAATGTATACATAACCTATATATTATAATTCAAAAAATCGAAAGAACTTTATATTTTTCTGTTATTAAATAGTGTTATTAATAGTGTGTGTGTGTGTGTGTGTGTGTGTGTGTGTGTGTGTGTGTGTGTGTGTGTGTGTGTGTGTGTGTGGTGTGTGTGTGTGTGTGTGTGTGTGTGTGTGTGTGTGTGTGTGTGTGTGTGTGTGTGTGTGTGTGTGTGTGTACAGACGTAGACGCTCTCTATCAAACGTCTTTTTCTAATTCTATTGTTATTTATTCAAATTTATATTAAATTTTAACGAAACTCAAAAAGTCAAGGTCAGCATTGATGTCGGGGCACATTGAACTTGAAAACATGTGTCTCCAAAAAGCCAGCGATCGGAAATTCTTGGTTTTTATATTATCTACATTATGTACTAATATGCATTATGCATATATAAAGGGGATTATATACGCCAGGGTTGCGAGCACTACTGCACGCCTACGACCGAACATATATATAAAACCTCATTATCGTACGTACATTATCTTTGACTCTTGTTCGGATTGAAAAGGATAATTTAGACATTTACAAATTTCTAATGTGATATATAACGGAGAATTTTTTTCCTAGGATATTTTCGGAATGCACACGTAATCATTAATTTCGAAAAAGAATTATCCGCACGTTCGTCGCCTGTTACTGGCGTTGTTCAGAAGTATATATATAATGCAAAGTAGTGTACGACATATATATATATATATATATATATATATATATATATATATATATATTGTATATTTCTTTTCTTGTTTGTAAATTTAATTTTTCAATTCGCACGCGTAAAGGTATATATATATATATATATATATATATATATATATATATATATACGGGCGGAAGGTATTTGAGAATTCTGATAAGACAGCATATTATACCGTAAGGCGAGGAAGTCGTTATCACATTTCTTTGCGCTTTGCACATCTGTGCGAAACTGCACATTTGAGCCGAAATTCTTGCTCTCTCTCGCTCTCTCTCTCTCTCTTTCTCTCTCTGTCTCTCGCTATCTCTTCTTAATACATTTCTCGCTTACACGTATATTTGAGTGCATCTCGATATCATTTGAGTCAATATCAATGAACTTTAAGCTAAATTGCACGTACAAATTTTCATTCATTATGTAAATAGCAGTTACTGTATATATATATATATATATATATATATATATATATATATATATATATATATATTCGGGCATATTTGTTCAGAAAGGAAAAGATATAAAAAATTGACCTCGAAAATGACGATGCGTTCTTCCATATCCTATGGCGATTCGAAGCATACACTGCTACAGAGGCTTTATAATTTTCCTTTCCTTAGTCGCGCACACACAACATTCAAAATGAATTTTTATACAAAGCAATTGCAGGGATCAAAGACAGATATTTAATAGGCTCCTAATATATTTTAGAGAACTATAACTTTCATATCATCGAAGAGTTTCGATAATCGACTTCACTAAACCTTCATATACGCTTTTATTGGAGCTTTCAGTCGAACGATTCGTGTAAACTATAACGTAACTCATAATTTTAATGTAAATTTAACAATGGCGTTTTAATTGTAATATCTATATCATTACTGTCTTTGTTATTATAAAAATTATTCGTAACAAATTAATGAATAATGTTTTTATCAATGAATCTGCTCTCTAAACATACAAAGTATTGTTCCAGTATGTAAAAAAAAATTTTTTCATTTAGAAAGAGAACGTGACACTGACATGCCGAACTACGCATGCGCGCAGTAAGTCGTGCAACGAAACGTAATATACATTAGGTCCATTAAGCCGTATTAAATTCGAATTAATTTAGCGTGGTCATTTTATAAACTCGCACGACCTAATCATATTAATTTATTGCGGCAAATCCATTTTTTTTTTTTTTTTTGATCATGCTATTTTCTAAGCACACTGGACAGCCGGTTAAATGCAACAGTGCCTCGAGTATCTCCCGCGGCATTATGAAAATATAACAGTGCGTGGCTGGCGCCATTTTTTTTTTCATAATTTTTTTATACCCAAAACCCGACTGTGTGAATTTTGCAGCGTGCATGAGAAATCCCGAACGCGCCATCACCGGGTCATTTGTCAGAAAGAATCGTCACACTAACTTATAATGTTGAGGCAAAGTACCTTCATATTATAAAGATAAATCGATATGAGACTGGCAGTAAATCGGGTTTGCCATACCGCACACTAGAGGCAAATTAGCAGGTAAAGATAAACATACGGTTACGATGTGAGTTACCGAAGTATGGCTACGCTAGCTTAATAAACGCTAACACGTCCTAATATCCTGACACACTCTTGTGTGGCTTATGTTTGAATTTCAATTCGGCTAATCTAAACATATATATAGAATAGAAGCGCAATGCCTTGCAACGTTTTTTCATAAAAACAAAAAGAGCCAGAAGGTGCACTCTAGCGCTAGTAGCCCCGTCGACTCGCTCGTTCGACCAATTTGTCCCGATGGAAGCAACCCGTTCGATGAAGGGTTGCCATGCGACGTCGTACGTGGGCCGCTCTGCTGGATGCCATTTATACACGCTCTCAGTCATTTGTACATTCTACATCAATGTATTTTAACATTTCTGATACGGGCTCGTATATGCATCTGGTATACTGATCCGATGCAAAGTACAATGCGGCGCATTAAGATGCATTGCTCGGGCTTAGAGAACATCAAGGTTAAAAAGTGGCACAAAAATGAGTGTGTCTGTATATATATGCAAAGTGAGTCGCGCACTTACCCTAGTTGTGTCTTGTGTGCGCTTGCAGCTGGGTTTTACGAGTATAGATAAAAAGAGGGAGACATAAATATCTGTTGTTTTTAGTTTTTTTCATTTTTGCAACCAGCGACAAAGCTATTTTGCAAGTAAATATTAAACCGTAAAGTATCAGTGTGTAATTTACTATATATTTCAGTACTGCACGTACGAGTATATAGCGCATTGAATGCGAGACAGACATCGTATTGGCGTACTTTATTCTCTCTCTCTCTCTCTCTCTCTCTCTCTCTCTCTCTCTCTCTCTCTCTCTCTCTCTCTCTCTCTCTCTCTCTCTCTCACTCTATCGATCCATTTCTATCTATTCAACTATTGCACCGACTAGTTGACTAGGTGAGCAATCAGGTAGGTATATAACAAGCGTGAGTCAGAATTGTAACTCGCGCTAACGATACGTCAAAATTTTGAGCTTAATGTCAGAAGCTAAATAAAAGACCAAAGTAAAAAAAGGTAAACAAGCGCAACGGCAGATAGAAAGAGAGAGAGAGAGAGAGAGAGAGAGAGAGACAGAGAAGTTCTTACAGCCACGCATTTGGTGCGTCTGTCATGCCACTGCCTCTCTCTCTCTCTCTCTCTCTCTCTCTCTCTCTCTCTCTCTATATATATATATATATCTGCGTGTGTATAAAATTATGCGTCGGCCGACCCGCGCTCTCGCAACTGAGGCGCTCTCTTCATTATCAGTATGACAACGTCGCGGACAGTTCTGAATGTGTGCTCTTCTCTCTTGTCCGCAGAGTCCCGCGGCGGCACAGCGGCCGCCCGAGCTCCCCGGCTGCGGCGCCGCCTAAGGGGCCGCGGCTCTGAGGGGCGGCCAGCCCCGCGGCATCAGGAAAAACAATGAGGGAGCGAACCCCCTCCGCGGACGACACCCCGAAGAGGGCCCCGCCAGCCCCACCTGGAGGTGAGTCTGCCTGTCTCGCTCGCTCGATCACGCTGCACCCGCATCCACACCGACACCGCACCGACACAGACACGCAGACGCCCGCCCGCGCGCGTATATACATAAGCACGATGTTGTTTCGCTCGGTGTGTTGGCCCCTCCCCTACCCTCAACTCCCCCACACGCCCCGTTTGCTTGCAGAACGAACCCCCCCCCTCTCACCCTCCATCCTGCCCTCGCTCCCCCTCCGTATCGCCCTCTATCTCTCGCGTTCCTTTTTTATTTTTCGACCCAGCGAGCACAGACGCACACTATGATACAGGCATACACAGCCGCACACCCCATTCCCGAAGCAGCGCGCGCACGGTAGCTTGAACCCCTTTTTAGCTGAACGCCTCTGTTCTTAACCCCCCCCCCCACCTTCATCACCTCTTTAGTCTTTCTGTCTCCTGTTCTCTCTTCTCTTTTTTTTCTCATCATTGCATTATATGTACACGAGTCGCAGCGATAATACGCTTTTTTTTTTCAAGACTCCGTATATATACAAATGTAGAATAAGAGAACACGGGGAGTGCAGAAGGTTATTATAGATGTATTATATACATATATATATATATATGTATGTATGTAAGATTGCTTGAAAATGCATTAGAGTGCTCGTTTCAATTTTATTCTGCTATCCCCCCCCCCTTTCAATCATTGATATTTATGTAGCCTCGATACTGATTGTCCTTGATCCCCACTTCTCTCTCTCTCTCTCTCTCTCTCTCTCTCTCTCTCTCTCTCTCTCTCTCTATTTCTCTTACTCATGCTCAATTCCCCCCTTCCTTTATTTATTTGATTAAAACAATTGATCTTTTTCATTGCATTTATTTATTGGAGAATGTTACGAAGACATCTTATTATCTTCTTTATTTAACAAACCTATTCTGTTAAACAAAAAAAAAAAAACCAAAGAAAAAAATATCTATATCTATACACTTACGAAATTTGGAAAAGTATCTTGAGATATGCGATTACGTGATCGTTATTAGTTCATCGTCCTTTTTGGAAAATCTTTCCAAACACGATTCATAGATAATTTAATGATACTTTTCCAACAAAAAAAATTTATTTTAGTTTTATATAAACAAATTCGCTTGAATTCAGTTCCATTGGCTTGTTGAGCTTATTTCATTGTATCTTCCTTTAGACTTGTCATTCAAATCAACAACACGATATGTTCAGTGTAGAAAAAATTATTATACGATATTATTCCAATGTTTAATTTTACTCATATACATATATTTTTTTCATACATTACCTAAACAAACCTTTAATAGTTCTTAGTATGTATTTAGTATTAGTTGTTAGATTATATCTTGCAAAAATGACGAATGTACCGTTCAAGAAGATTTAATTTTAGATAATAATCTTTTAGATAATAATTACCAACAAATACATGCTTGCCTTTGATGGGTCAAAACAAAAAAATGTAATAACGACGGCATGCTGACGAAATATTTTTGAACTTAAATGCTAATATATAATTATTTATGGTAACTAAGTAAGTATATCTATATGTGGCTATGAAATGTTTCACTCATACGGCTTCGTATGCATTAATATTCCTTATTTAGAAACACTTAAAACGAATTTCAATATTGAAAGTATAATCTGCAATGTATTTCAATATTTTAAAATATATACATTATATTCTAGCATGTATTGTAAATAAAATGGCTTAGGATATCAGTCTTGATAATAAAAATCTGAATAATAAAGAAACATATTTATCTTTATAGCTAAAGAAATAATATTTTTCGTCACTTATCATCGTCTGTTTTATATATTTAAGGGAAATCTACTAGATTTTCGAGAAGTAAGTATTGGAGCTAAATGGTGTTTCGATTAACTGATATTTTAGATTCAATGACACGCGTTTCTAAATCGTGTCACTAAAATATTTTATTGAACTAAGAACCAACCTATATATGTACTATGCTCCACATATATAGCATTGAAATTCATTTAATTAAACCTTTCATTCAATAAATAATTTTTCAATCCAATGATTTTTAGAAACAGAATTTCAATCCATACATTTCAGTAAATCTTAAGACTGAAATTAGTGAAACCGACAAATACTGTAGTTGAGAAGCTTTTAATTTATCGGTGACTGAACAGCTCCTTTTTGAAACAATTATTCAAACGGTACAATTTTTCAAGGCGCAACGGGTCTAGTCTTTTTTTTTTTTAATTTGAAAGATAAGAGTTTAACTTGAAGGTAACATAATCAGAATCATCGAAGAAAAATCACGCGCGAGTAAAGGTGGATTGCGAAAGATTACAAATTTTTACTTTGAATTTGAAGATCACGTGAATTGAGTTTGCGTTGTATCGAAAACCCAGTACCATAATTAGAATGTAGAAGCTTTAACCTTCCATAAGAAAACAAGTATTGATCTTCTTAGGACATTTTCTTCCTGGAATACCGACTATTCAAAATGAACAATTATTAAATTTGTACACAAACCAACTGGTATACTATACTTCATCCCAATAGCTATTCCTTTAAACGCGGTGCTCAATGCGGATTTGAATAGAATTGTTATAAATGAGTTCGTCCATTTCTAATAAATTATTAGATATCGATCTGTCCGACCGCAACGCTCTTTCGCTTCGTTGACGCGCAAGTTCATTCGATTTCTTTCGCATATTCTATGCGTGGACCATGAGGAACATTTTATTGTATACCCGAACGGGCGTGGTATAAATATGAAAAGGCGAAGGGAAGGGAGAGGAGTATATTCAATGCAGCAACCCTTTCAAGGCCTTCGGGGCTTTTATCGCGCGCTCATATCTGTATAATATGCGCCCCGCGGGTCTAACCGGTGTATTACATCTATATATATATATATATATATATATATATATATATATATATATATATATATATATATATATATATATATATATATATATATATATACAGGAGGTTAAAACAAAACGGGAACCGGTGAGGTCTCTTCACTTTCTCTTGTATACGTCTACAACACTGCACACGCAGATATGCTATATCCAGCGTTCACATATATTCAATTAATATAGATTGCGTATCGCGTACTCATAATTGAGGTATATATCGACTCGACAATCTGGGAAGTCCGTCAAAATTGAGAAATAAAGACAGGTTCAGAAAAGAGAAAACAAGATGTGAAAAAACGTCGATTTTTATCTTGTTTACATACAATGCTACGATCATTTTGTCGAATGAATATTTTTTATTGTTTCGATAGCCTGCACTATCGAAATTCAGTTAGAGCATATAGGAAAGCTTGAGTATCAAACTTTTACGTTTACAGATTCGAATTAAAAAAATAGGAATATCTAGTTATGAGTCTAATTTAGGGGAAAAATATAATATCTAGCAGGTACAATATATTATAGAAATAAGTAGTCGAAAACCGATTATGCGCGACCAAATTTAATATTTTCATTTTCATAATTATAGACATACGCAAGGTAT
>JACCIC010000003.1:3022500-3120000 GCA_018907035.1 Sycobia sp. Sy_11
TGCCACCGAAAGTCTGGCAAAGACCGCCATATAATTATTTCTGTTTCTATTTGCTCGCAAGGGCATGTCAAATTACGTTGCTCAGGACTGTTTTGTGTCCTGAATTTTCAGACGATGCTGCAATAACAGATAGAAGAAATACTTCAGTCCGACATTACGAAAATTTATTAAAAGATTCTTAACGCATAATTTTATAGAAATGGAAACCTGTTTAACACTATAATACTTATTTTTTATAATGCTTCGCGCACAACTTTATATAACTCATTTATATCAACTTTTATTACTCATAACACTTGAAATTTGAGAATATTGTTTTATTAGGCTTTCCCCAAAACACTTCCAATCAAGAGGACTCTATCAGAAATTTTGCACCCGTCGACTATATACTAATCTCGTATATAAAAAAATTGCCAAAAGACTTGATTCAAAACTTATTGTATAATTATGGCCTCATAAAATTTCCTGCATTAGTGATGTACTTTATTCACATTCGTTCTCGTAGTCACAGTTCCGGTTAACGAAAGCTTAAATATATATTACGCATGCGTGCCGCACTGCTCGCGTCACGCTCATGTGCACACACATATGCATATATGGCATGTATATAATGTACACGGTAGAGTCGGTAGATAATTCATAATCTCCGTACCGCACCGCACGACAGCAGTCGAAAGCAATCTTTCCTATATCCACCGAGAGGCGTATTCATGCAGCACAGACAACTGCTTCTATATATATATATATATATTACAGAGTTAACTCACTCGCAATATCCTGGCCATGCGCAGGAACAGGAATACTTCACATAATACACAGTCGAGAAATACTCACCGTAGCAACCCTCGATACTCATAAGTGTGCGCCTGACCGTCCAAAGTATTCATGCAGATGACAAGATGACCCCATTTTACTGTCGCAGCCGAGTACTCGGCTAGACGGAGGCCTCTCTTGAATTCTTGTATACATATATAATTTAGTTGAAATTCCGAAAACAACGGGTCGTTCGCGCAGCTTGTCGTGTGCAACGGACGAAGCTTTCGCGTTGCTAATGTGAATTAAAGAAAAGACACCGAGTTTGATTATAACTGTACTCGGTGACGTTAATGGAGTAGTTGATTATATTTTATATGGATGACTAAAGTTTAACAATCCCATTGATCTCATTTGATAAAATTTTAAAAAAATTTAAGATCTATGCAGATTCTATATAAAGAATACTTCAATTTCGCGAACTTGTATATTTAACATATTGGTACAACTAATGTACCTAATTAGAATGAAATCTAAGGACATTATTGTTCTACATTTATATTCCAAAATCTGCTTCAAATTGAAAAATTGTTAAATACTAGTTTTAGAAAAAGATTAATAAAATCCATGAGTATCAGTCTGCCATGAATACTATTTTTGGACACATAATAAGCAAAATCGTTCGATGGTAAACAGGTTCATGAGAAAATCACATTGCCATTTGCGTAATGCTTTAGCGTTTTATTCGAATTCCGGTCGCTATTCATGGCCAAGTGGAATGTTTTTAGAAATTGATTCTTACGATGCTGAATCATTAAGTACCCGTTTTTCTAATGATAATGCTACTTTTTCTCATGAATCGTTTTATAAACGATATACTTTTTCTAAGACTCTGACCATTTGGCAAATCCTCCAAATATAGGATGTTTTAAACTCTTCGTAGTCAGCCTCTTGCTCAGTGATGGCCCCGCTGTTTAAACTAAGTTTTTTATCCGCGAGCCATGCTTTTTAATGTTGGGTAACAAAAACAAGTCTCAGGGAGCGCAGTTAAACAATTACAGTACTATGAAAATAATTCATAGAGTAGTTCATATAATGGGCTACGACAATTCTCACTGGGCGAGCTGATCTAATTTTTATTTGTCATACTTGGAATCATATTTTTTTCAATTTCTCATCGATTCGGTCCATTAAAGTACTATTGTTTTTCTTCATGATCCTGCAATTTTTTTCCAGAAAGTCTAATAAAATTATTCCCTTTGAATTCCATAAAATTGAAACCATGGTTGAAGTATGATGTATATCTGATGTTTCGTGATCGACCAAGGTTTTATTAACGGTTACAGATACCTTAACAACGATTTCCTCGGTATTCACTTCTATGGGATGTCCTCGGAATTTTTCATCGAATAGTTCTTTGAAAGCAGTGATATAGTGAAGTTCAAATTCGTTAAAGTAATATCGTTTGCTTATTGTGAAAATTGTGTTTTAATAATTCTCAAGAATAGTATCCTTAAAATTTCACCGTGCCTGTTCAATATATATCCAATCGAGCCTATAGTTCAGTGTCTAAAAAGACGGTTCAACCACTTAGGTCTAAAATCATATGTAATAAAATTTTATTTTTTTCAATTTCTAAAGAACTTTTGATATCCAATAATAAAGTACGGCACACGGCCGTTCATAATGAAATTCAGCAACTATCAAAAATGTTTGTATCGTCCTGATACAACATTAAACCCAACTTTGCCATCAAGTTTTGGCATTTAATACTTTTGCATTTAAGTGACTATTCTTCATCTACGATTATGGAAGATCGACTTCTTTTGTTTCACTTAAAAAACATTCGACCGAACTTTGGAAATCTAAGAGGCCTTAACGTACATAGAACAAGTCCAAAATGTGCGATGATGAAAAAATAATTGTATATATATATATAGAAACAGTCCGCTGCGCAGGTCTTGTCGTGAACGCTTTATATCGTCATAATAACAAGCGTGCGCTCTTGTTGAGAGAGTATATTCCGAAGACATAGAGAAAGAAAGAGAAAGATCTTTTCCGGGACAAGCTCTCTTTAACCACCCCTGTCGCTTAGCTCCATAAGTAAATCTATATACCCTTCCGAAGACGTATAGACCCACAAACACACATACACATACACACAGTCGCACATTGGAACGAACTGGTTTTTTTGCACTCTCCCCGCGAACTGAAGAAAGAGAAAAGAGCCGAGGGAAAGCAAGTAATTTTCAAGATGCCGTAAAAAGTTAGCGACGTACCAGAAAGTTTTCCACCCCCCCCCCTTCATCGTTCTTTCGGCCACGCGCTCGACTCTGCGCCCTGGAATTCGAGGTTCGCTTTCTCTCTCTCTCTCTCTCTCTCTCTCTCTCTCTCTCTCTCTCTCTCTCTCTCTCTCTCTTTCCCTTTCTCCCTCTCGTTCTCTCTATATCTCTATCTCTGTATCTATCTCGAGGTTATATAGATTGCACGAAAGAGTGTGTTTCAGAAAGGCATCCTCGAAGTTAGGGGTCTGCTCGCTCTCTTTGTCGAAGGCTCGCCTCGCTGTATGGGTCTCGTGCATATATTTACATAGTTGATTACTATCGAGGGGAAACCTATACGCACACACGCACGCACGGGAGTAGCGTTGGAGAGGGGGGGCGTATTCATTTCGAACTTTGGACTCGTTCTATATTGGAAAACCTTTCCTTCCACTCTCTCTCTCTCTCTCTCTCTCTCTCTCTCTCTCTCTCTCTCTCTCTCTCTCTCTCTCTTTCTCTCTCTCAACCTCTCTTGGTCTTTGATGACTTATTGATTCTTCCCTGCATACATAATTATTTTTCTGAGAAAGCTATTTCTAAATTGTGTATGGATTATACATATAATTACTCTGGTAGAGATAGAAACGATTTGTAGTAGGAATCAGCAAGTTTTGTTGAAAGTTCTAAATTACAAGATAATGGATAACTACTGGTCAAGAAATGTTAAAATATGATCTCGTATGATTAAAAATTCTTTGTACCAGCGATTTCTGGATAATTACTTAAATTTTCTATATCTTGATTCGTTATTTTAATTTATTATTTTATTTTTATGTCTACAGTGGACGTTCTGCAAAGTTAATCGTCGTTGGACATAATCTCAATACTTTTTACTTACTCTCTCTTTCTCTCTCTCTCTCTCTCTCTCTCTCTCTCTCTTCATTCCAAACAGTTTCTTTAGCGAATGCTACAGGTAAAAATAGCGCACTTCCGAATTTGGAGCAATATTCTTATTGAATATTTGAAACTCAATTTGAGAGCTTTGGGATTTTGAAACAAAACCTGGTTTCGAGATAAATATTTCGTATTTTTGTGAACATTTTTGTAAAGCTGGTGAAGATATATATTAAAGTAAATATATTAAAAATAATTTTCAAAGTATATGCATTTACATACTAGAGTATGACACTAATTAATTCTAAAAGGCGAAAAAGAAAATTAATTCTTTACTTGAAAAAACACACTCTCAATATCACACATAAAGTCATATCACTTTGTCGATTATATCGTAAAGACCCCCTTACTATTTTTGTCTTTTTCCCTCCCCCCTCTCTCTATCTTTGAGACGCAGCGTTCGCATACATGCACATACACGCACGCACGCGCGCGCGCGCACACACCGGAACCTCTTACAGAGCTTTCTGAATTCGCATCTATATAGGAGCATGTGTGTGCTTTCAATTTATTTGCATGCATGTACACCTTCGAGGTGCTCGAGCATGCAAAGTACGAGCTCCGTGCGCTGTTTTCGTATGCTATATATATGCCGCATTAATATGTAAAAGAAGTAACGGTGCAGTCACCATAACTAATTTTTCTTTTTTTCTTTATATCCACGATAATAAGGCTGCGAGAATATCGTCAATGCTTGCGCGATCAATGAAAGAAACAGAATCCGGATAAATTAAAAATAACACTAATGGTTTACTTAATTGCTCACTTGCAGTAATAGAAGCCAAACGATTGAATTCGTCAACGATGGTACGCGATGCGCGGGCTGTATAAACTATACGCGGGCACTTTGCAACAAGTTCGTTAAGTTTCAAATGCCGGTAATGTAGAAAACTCTCGTAGGTTCGAAGTTTTGAATTAAAGGTTGCAAAAATGGACCTAAAGTTCGTTATAAAAAGACCAGCGCAGCTGCACAGTGGTTCTCAACTACAATTCGTTTCACGTTGCGCTCCTCCGTCGAAATGGAGACGTGTATTAACATTGCTTTATGCATTGGCGCACCGTTTGAAAATATATCCATGTCGTTGATAAAAAAATATACCGGATTTCGTTTGACTGAATAGAACTACTACCTGTTCTGAGAACCTTCCCCGATGCTCTTTATATAATTTCCCATTCGAGTTTTTTGCTCGCTATACCCTTACACACATCGTCTTTGCCGTATCGGCCTCCCCTTCTGTCTTCGCGCCCAGACAACGTCTTCATCGGGCCTCTTCCCACGGATTGAATTTCAAACCTGAAACAGCCACTGACGCTTTCACTTGCACTTCCGAAGCCGCACTATATTATATACGTATATATATATATATATATATATATATATATATATATATATATACACGCGCGAATCTAGTAATTCTTAAGCTGTCTTTTTCTTCACATATGTTCCATGACATATTTGTAATGAGGCGTTGAACTATAGAAATAATACATTTCCATGTATTTTAATTGTACTTTATTAGTATAATTCTTGGAACAAAAATAATTTTTTTTCTTCAAAAGGTGATTGAAAGACATGTTTTTCCGCAACCATCGCCTCGCCTTCCGCGCCCCTATTAAATCGGCTAAAGTTTTAATTAATATCGAAAGTTTTTTACATCGAGCACTCAAAAAAGGCCTGCATTAATAAACATCCCCGATATCTCCTAATCTTAAACGTTAGTATACTTCTTTTATTCTCGCGCGATTCTTCGAGGCGATGCTCATGATGGCACTGTACTTAAAAGCGAGAGAACGCTTTAAATGCAGCCTTTGCGCTTTACCGTTCGAGCACTAAAATAAAAAGGCGCCGGTCGGTGGGAGTTTTCAATTACTTCGCCAATTAAAAAAGTCTTAACGTTGTATATCTGCGCACGTTTCGTCGGCGCGTCGACGCGGCGAGGCGCATCTTTTATTCGATTTCAAGTTTTTAATCAGTTGTAAATTCTAAACCGTGCCGTAATATAAGCGATGCGATTTCCTTATGAGATTCATGCAAATTTCATTAGAAGAGATATCAAGCAATGACGATGCGAGGATGAAATGTTACTTCGTTTATTATAGCTAGCAGCATGTAATTTTATCATAAGAGCTAAATTATATTTGAAACGCTCTTCCGCATTTTTTAGTATGTTTTAAATATGAACTTCCAATGCTGTATTGGAATTAATATTATTAGTTTTGGCAACCGTATAACTAGTATATAACTAGTATCCCAGAAAAGTCCCAAGTGTCTGGAAACCTATTTTAATGTTCCCAATGTAAAACGCATGATTACCAAATTAGATAATTCATTAGTTTAGTTTCAATAGATTCGATTAATGTTATATACGAATATAGATCTATATTTATGATAATATGTGTAATTTAATTTTAATTTCTCTTTTTGTTTCAGGTAAGTCTCTCAAATGCATATTTGGCTAGCGAATCTGAAATTACGTGAGTTTTGCATGAATATGATTAAGTCAGTTATTTGAATTTTATAGAAATTTCATGAATTCACAATCACAGTTTGATCAAAAGCTACATACATTTTGTAAATTAATCAGTATAAACAAGCTTAAGTTAAATGAAATTTGAAGTTGATTTGCATATAATATGCCGGTAATTTCATTGAACTATCACTTTACATACATCATAATAATATCATCATATGCAATATCCTTAAAGTCACAATAAGAAACTATTTTTTTCTTTTTTAAACTGTGCACTATTTAATGCAATTTTGATACTTACGATGCTGTATTATCTATGAAAGGTCATTAGAACGTTTGCCTATCAATCCATGTTTGACAGTTCAGCCACCAGTTTAATATGTCACATTCTCACTTTGCATTCAGAACATCCATAATACTTTTGCGTATTTAGTCAAATGTATAGGATCTTTTAAGGTTTAAGATTGAGAAGCGATAATGGATAATTTCGTATTAACAGTCAGAGTCAATGGCTATCTAGACACTTCGTGATATAATTATCCACTCCTCGTGAATCTCCTGAACTAGGAAAGACTTTGCGTATCTTAAAGTCAAACCCGACCTTTTTTTTTATTTTACCTTTAAGCAGTCTAAAAAGAAATCGCTAACTTTCCATACCCAACCCTTATTTTTTATAGACCTTCATTTACTTTATTTAACTTCAGTTTTAAATTCCTTGTAGCCCAATTGCTCCAAAGCCCACAACAGTTTATTTTAATTTCTTTTCTAATAGACAGTGGTTCTAAGGTCCATTTTCAATGTGTAAGCTCTTTGAACGCTAGAGACGCTATTCACTGCATCCGAAGTCCACCGTGCTGCCTCATTATTCGAATAATTGGCGACGTTTTTCTGTTTGCATCCAATCTTTTCAGGCAAAAGTTCAGCCGGTAAGCGTATTATTTCTTATACGTTTCTCACCTGAACAGCCTTCCTAATTTTTTGATCAGTCGACGAACTGAACCATTAAGGATTTCATTCTTTTTTTTTGGATATTCATTCAGTTAATGTATTGAAATTTATGAATCAATTATATCTATAATCCTTTGTATCATATAAGACGACACATTCATTATTAACATTGCTATAATGTAGCTTTTGACTAAAATAACATTATCTGACACTAATCGACCGAGTCAGAGCTTAATAACGCTGAAAAAATCATAGGAAGAGTCCTTAATGAAAAAGTGATAGGGCTCATCAATATGGATCACTTAAATAATTTACTATTAAGGATCTGTCAGTATTAAAGTAACTTCTTTCGGAAATTTTTTAACCAAGTTTTTTGTATGATACAATAATATATGATGTGTTTCTTAAGATATTCGAATTAGTATTTTATCTCTATTGGAGGTTCCAGATTTAATGACAAATACGTATATAAATGTACTTATATATTATAATATAATAAATAGTTTTCTGACTTTTCGGACGCGGAAATTAAGCTCTTTTTAATGTACATGTATAAGTCTAGTAAAAAGTCTTAGTAAAAAGGACTATATAGTCCGTGTAATACGTAAATAAATAAATAATATGCCATATTTGCTTCCTTAAGGTTAAGTCGCCGTATACACCTAAACCATAAGGATTAACGTTTTGCACAAATGTCGAATGCTATATCTGTTGCTGTCGATACGTCGACAGTCCAAAATACAGCTTTCAGTATTTGGTGCTCTCACCACGCTTCATGGGTGTTTTATTCTTTTCATTTTTTTCCTTCGCATTCTCCTTTGGCGATTCCATGTACTATTATTATTTTTTGTTTTTATTCAATTGCTTATGTTTTAGCCGATTTAATGTATTCCAGAGGAATAAAAGGAAATCCATTGTAGGTATTATCAGCGACTTACAATAACCTATGGCCATTTTGCTCTTTTCAATCTTTCTGTTATATGAACCTCAAAAGAGAAGATACAGACGCGGGAGGGAGCGGAGTAGAGCGGAGTAGGGGGAAAAAAGCGCCCGGCTCGGCTTCGTGACGGATACCGCGCCGCAGCCGTCGGCCATTTCGAATTCCTCGGGTCTATATCAAAGGAGAGATTCTTTTCACCGGACGAGCGCTCGCACTTTATATATATATATATATATATATATATATATATATATATATATATATATGTACATATACAGATACTCGTACACAGAATATACTCAGTCGCGTCACGAAACCCGGGCACGGACGTGCAGGTGAACGGGCTGTCCGCTGGCGTACGTGTATGCATGCGTGCGTAAACTCCCTCGAACGTTTATTTTGCCGGCGTGGACTCAATAATGCAATACGCAGAGCTCTCCACCTCAGTCGCTCTCTCTCTCTCTCTCTCTCTCTCTCAGGTTCGAAGCGATTACTTTCGATTCGTGCATCGTCATAAGTTCCATTTCTGTTTTCTGCTCTATTCAAATTTGTTATATCCTCGCTAATTTCGGGCTTTCTTTTTCTCGCGCCCCTCCTCTCCTTTTCTTCATCTGCCACAATCCAGTCTGCTTTGGCTTATATATGTATATAGGATAGCACAATATTGACGAAGCTTCGATTTTCGGAACATATCTATAAGTTGAACATCGCATTTAATATACGCGCTTCTCTCTCGTTTACACCTGAATTTACTCGACTCATTCGGACTCTTTGATCTTTTCGCCTTCGGCCTATATTCTTCATTTGGCATCTTTCTCCCTGGCTTCCTCCTTTCTCTTATTTTTCTCCTCTTTCTATTGTACACTGTAGCCGCCAGTAGCTCGCATCGTTCCTGACAATAAAGCGTTTTACTCCGTTTTATATTATATTCTTTCACTCTCATCTTTTTTAGTTCTTTTTTATATATCGACACGATCGAAGGTAATGAAAATCCATGCAGCTATGATGCGCCTATTGATTTTTTTTTTTAATGCATTCGAAATTTTCTATCTAGAAATCAGAACAAAAATATTTTTTCAAGGATAATGGCATACTGAATTACTGATAATAATAATTCACAAAACATTAAATTAGCTTACGACTTCAATTATCATTTGCATTTAACAAAAATGTTTATTAATTTTCTATAAAAGTTTCCAGACATTATACAAGTTATAACTATCAATTTGTATTCATATCTTGATTTCATATATAAACGTTGAACAAAAGTGTTCAGTGATTTTAAAATCTGTACTTACTACATGGGATATTTTTGCATAATTTTATGATTTTGTTTTTTATAGTAAAGATAATCTTGTTACATGGTGTATATATATATTTTATTACCTAATTTATTTCAAGCTTTAAATTTGTTTTAAGTAAAATATAATTTTTCACCTCTACGAATTACGCACAAACTAAAATTCCATTAAAATGAGTTACAGATAAGTAATGAAGGGTTAATCAAACAATCCAACAATTACAAAAGCAGATGTCTAGTTATAAAAAGTAGTCGGTAAAATTGTAAACATTACTTTTTGCAAACGTCGATCTATTTTCTACATTTGCTCTTTAAGAAGAATAATATTTTGATATAAAATGTCTTATACAAGAGCTTAAAGTTGTGATTTTGAAAGCTTTGTTATAAATCACCTTGAGAATTCAATGTAATACATATCTATAGGTTATGTGTTTTATACGTTTTACGTGCATAAATCAAAGCTCAATTAAATTTTTCAAGAACCAAAGTTATAAAACGTCACCGAATGAAGTTTTTGATAAACAAATGAAATATACTTTTCAGTTGACAACAGGTAAAAAGCTTTAAAAATTTTATTGTTTCTCCTACAAAATCAATTTTATCATCGCTATAGTTCACATCGTGCGATTGATATACTTTTATTATTGTATACCGTCATGAGGAGCTTTTATGTACATATATTAGAAAAAAGTTTTCGTATACATATGTGCAAGAGAAAAACGACAGATAGAGAGAAAGAGAGCGAGAGAAAGAGAGAGAGAGAGAGAGAGAGAGAGAGAGAGAGACAGAGAGAGCCTGAGGCAGTCTGAAATGTCGGTGAGTGCGTGTAGGAGGGTGAATTAATTTTATTGATAGCGATATCGCGTATATGCGCATAATCATATTTGGAGTGGTTGAACCGCGCCCTCTCTCTTTCTCCCTCTCTCTTTCTCTTCCCCGCCTCTCTCTAGAGCCCCCTTTTCTCTATTCAATTTTCTTTTATTACAGTATTAAAAAATGCTGTTCTAGTTTTTTTTTCGTTTTTATTGGTGAAATCATCAACCCAAGAGTGAGTGGATAATAATCTAGGCATATAATTAAAAGAATTGCAGATTTACGTATTCTTTATATGATGATTTTTTATTTTAATATGCGATATATTGGAATAAAGTTTCTTAAATCATTGGCATATAAGCATATGTAATAATATATGTACAATACAGAATTTTCACAACATTATATCAATTTAATCATAATTTTGACGAACTTTACAAGCAATTTTAACCCTGTACAAATATGTATAACATCATTCATTCATACGAGGACGTTTCGCACCACCACAACTTCTTATTTCCTCTCCCGCTTTCGTTTTTGCTCTCTTTGTTCTAATCACCTCGGACTTCCCCATCACCTGCGCTATCTACGCTACGAACGGCGAGGGGGGGGGGCGTCCCTCTTCGCGAAAACCGCGACTTTAATCTGGGGCTCCGAGACTGCGGCCGGTCGATAAGTCGTTCTCGTCGTCTACGTGCGCGTAAATGCTCGTGGCCGTTCTCGCGATACGCCAGACTCGCGTATGTGGGTATATACGTGTATGTGGAGAGTCTGGTACAGCGCGCCGATGGCACTCCCCTCCTCCCCCCCCTGCCACCCACCGTCAGGCTGCGCGCTGACACGCGGCCCGTCCTCCCGAGGGAGGAGCGCGAGGTCGCGGCGCCGAGGTCGAACGCACGGAGGAGGATTGTCCGCGCTGAGCCGACGGGAAACGCGGCGGCGAGTCGCCCACCGATGCGAACGACGCCCGTGAGCGCCGAGTTTGTCGATGTCGGGACGCCCGCAAAAGGGGCCTGTCTTTCTCGTTCCGCGGCCTGCGTTCGGCGAGCTCTCGCGGTCCCGTACCTGCTGCAGACTTGACGCTTGCTCGTCTCGATGCAGGAGATTCCTAAACGATGGCGGGGCATTGGAGTGGGGGGGGGGGCAGCGGCGGCGCTATCGAGATGGAAATTAATTGTAGCAATAAAGAGCAATGAAAATATTCAGTTTTATATACGGGCACGAGTAGAATTCCGTGAAATATTATTTTATTATTTTATGATTGTATACAGTGATGGCGAACGTTCGGTTATTTTTCCTGACTTTTTCTTGTTGGATTCCTTGTATACTCTTAGATGTAGAATAGATTATAGAATTGTTTTTAATTTTTTTAGAATAAAATATCTAAATAAGTTGTTACTTCCTATTATTAGTCGACTTCCCAGGATCATCTCATAGATGGTGTCGTTTGTTCGCTTTACAAAATTGGTATCCCACGGCTCATGAAATATCCGAGATGTTCAGCAGAACCAAAATTTTTCAATATTTCATTGCTTTTGTAATTTTCTGAGTATGTATATTAGGTTACATACATACGAGTTGTTTCATTACTTTTTTATTGTATTTCTGTGATACAAAGCATTTTTTATTTCTTCCTAACTTCCCGGCCCTCGATGTAAAATGAAATAAAATATTCCCCATTAAATTATATAAGTATATCGTTCTGTTTAAAATCTTTATAAGTCTAGGAACGGATCACCTGTCGCGTTGCCGATAAGCCAAACGGGTTATCTAGGGTGAAACGTATATATTTTATTTCTTATATGCATTTTATTTTTTAATTATATAATACTAGTGATTTTTCATGACATCCTATTTTACATTCTTTCTTAATAATTGATTGTCAAATGAATAAAAATTGCCGGATTGACCGGTAATGTTTTATCATTTAATTTATAAATTAAAGAAATGCACGAAATCGACCATAACTAATCAAGATATATATATATATATATATATATATATATATATATATATATAACTATCCTTGATTGCCCGACGGTTAACGATTGATTTTCCATTCTCAATTCCTAAATCAGCACCGCGCCCACAATCTTTGAACACGACTTCCCGATCCGCCCGCGCGAACAGTCATATTTGGGCCATCCTCTATACTGCGAAGCTGAAACAACGAGATACATATCCATATACAAGGAATAACTGATAAACGTAACGAATCGGGATTGTGAAGGACAAGTGACGCGCGCAAGAGTAATCAGTGATTGCGAATAATTCTGAACGTTACATGTCCCGCAATGCCCGTATAAGCCAATCACGCGGTAGACATTATTTCGGTAATTGCCCGTGGGAGGAGGGGGGGGTCCGGGGAGAATGTGCAACGAGAAACTGCGCGGATCCTGCGGTTACAGGGACCAGCAAGAATGGGCTGGATTTGCGGACGAGCGCTGCGGAGAAGCGCACGATCGGACGACGGGCATTGGCGCACAACATAGTATTATAAAAATATTATATTCGCAAGAATCTCCAAAATCTATACATTGGCTTTTCGACGATCAACTCCCCCCCCCCCCGTCCATACCAAACCGCTGCGCCGATCGTATTATTCCGGACTGGCGTATCGCGTGTTCATATGTACAAAGCAACATACATACAGCGAAATACAAATTGACAAATTGCGTAAAATTGCGAACAACATAATATTAACACTCGCGGGCGTTTGTACGCGTTCCATTTGTATTATTCTGCGTCCATATCCACGTATAATATATGCGCACGAGTACAGATGTAAATATAATTTTAAATTTAATTGTTCGCTTTGAATTTTCGACAGATCATTTAAACGGTACGATACTTATCGAGAGAATAATTTAATAATGAGCAACGATATTTGAATTACGTGCTCTTTCGCGTATCAGTTGTATTTGTACAAAATAATTGTTATTAAGCGCGCTTTACTAGATGTGTTTAAATGAAAATTGATTGACTGCTGAATTTATGAAATGTTGCGGATTTATTAAATGAAATCGTTCAATGATTTCTCACGCAGTCGTGTATACGGATTAAAGATAAAATTATATCGGTATATAAATAAATCTGATGCGTGTATATATATTCTTTTGTTGTGCGATGGTCTTGCAATATTATGCTGTGCTCTATTTGTAAATTTTTATTTTATCGTTATTTTATCAGACAGATGACAAAATACAATTATGCGAATTCTTATATATATAACTGTTATATATATTTTTTTTATTATTATTAACTACAACTATGACTGTAAAAAAGCGAACGAATATCTTAAAAAATTATATAAAGCGGCTTTTTAATGATTTTGAATAAACTTTCCGAGTACATAATAAAGGTTAAATATTTCATCAATTAATTTATGAACTTTTTCTCATCACATCTCGCAATACAGTTCACTGTAGTTCAAATATTAAATGCTAACATTTCGACTCGATCAAAACGTCACTGAAATAATATACATACGCGGTTGAGATAAAGTAAAAACAATTGCGTTTGTATAAAAAAATCAATACAGTATGGAGAAAAGTCTGTAATTTATTTTACGCGGACAACAATTCGAAATTGATAGCTACTAACCTGAAGGCTCGGGAATTCTCGGGTTATATACACTACGACTTATTGATTGACCGTTCATTCATATAGGTCAAACTGGCTTAATCAAGAGCTCGGGCAAATCTCGGCGGTTATGTAGAAGCGATTCGAATATCTCCCTCCCCCCTCCTCGCCTTCTCACCTCTCTCTCTCTCTCTCTCTCTCTCTCTCTCTCTCTCTCTCTCTCGATCTCTCGATCTCTCGCTCTCTGACGGAGCTCCCTGTGTGTATATAGCTCATAATATAATCGTATTTGAATGTTCGGGCATTCGAATAAATTCGCGACTCCGGAGATCGTCTCAGAGTAGAGAGTTGTAGATGCAAAGTGCTCGACTCTGAGGAATATTAAGATAGATGTAATACGAACTTTGCCAATATTCGAATCTATTAGCCGTCCGTCTTAATGTACGAATCTCATTTTTGTTTTTGTTTATCAACGCGTTTATAACAATTCAATAATCGATTAAGTAGACGGTTATTCTCACACGATCCTGATGCACTGGGAGACGATTCAGGAGCGCTTCCGGCCCTATAGATATGTACGCGCTTAATCCGGCCTGCCTCGAACTCTGGAAAGTTTCCAGTCCCGCTTCCAGCGGCGCTGCCCTCCCCTGCGCTCATAGCCGCGGGCACCGAGTTGTAGAGAAGCGAAGATATCCGAGCCCGCATCGACTCGGATCACGGCGATTTTTGTAGAGTGACGCCGAGATAACGGGGCCGGCCGCACGTACAGCCTATACGTTATTTGGAAATATTTTTATCAGCAAACTTTCCGTTCCCGAGCGCAGATTAATCATATATAGTTTCAATCATAAAACGAGATTATCGAACTGTATTTTTCCCGCATACGTTTAATTTTATTTCCGCCAGAATTCACGCAGAAGCTATCGTTCGGAAGCAACTGAATTATCTCCCTCCCTCTCTCTCTCTTTCTCTCTCTCTCTCTCTCTCTCTCTCTCTACTCTATATATATATATACACACTAAATTAGTAGGGTCGTTATTTGTGCGTTAAAAAGCCCAAAATGCACGGCTTTATCTGCGTCGTACAAAGGAAGACTATGGAAATGAGCAAAGTTTATTCTGTATTCGCTGTATACACGCTCGAAAGGAGACACGCGAGCATTCTGAGCCGCGGCAGACCCTCGCGCACGACGGAGGCTTAATATTTTTTAGGGGACCGCTTGTGGTTCGTTGAAGCGACGTTTTAAAGTTTTAAAGCGACGAGGGGGAGAAGCCGAGGGTGGCAAGCTTCTCAGCTGGAGCGGAGAGGCCAGTGTGCTAGGAAGGAACGATAGAGAGAGAGAGAGAGAGAGAGAGAAAGAGAGAGAGAATTAAAAGAGTATACGGGAGCTGGGTTTCGCAGTACTCCCCTTCATTCTTTCCAATCATGTATCTTATAATAGAGATAAAATTAAGAGAGATTTCCGCCGCCTCATTTTATCCACAGCTATTCGTTAATTGTTCGCCATCTAATATATTTCTCCCTTGGTTTATTTTACGCGCTGTTCCAGTCCGACGTATTTTATTTCGAACGTAACAGCGACTCGCGGCGCTTCTACATGCCATATTACGTAAAAATCTATACCCATGCGCCAAAGAGTTTTGTAAGCTAGAACTGAACGCAAAAACTATTCCTCCTTTGAGACCGAAGAAACACGGCAAAGGAATTCCTTGCACTAGGGAGCAATTTATAAATTAACGTACTATTAAAGAATTTTGGCTGATTCGTTAGGGGCTGAATACATTTCTAGATTGCGCCGTTAAAAATAACTGACGGAAATTCGATGAAAATGTAGCGAAGCATTTTTTCATTACTTCTACTGCAATTTATTGCATTGAGTAACTGAAAATTCAGGTGGCGCTGAAATCCCGGATTCTAATAATAAATTAAAAATAATACTGTAATTTGATAATCGATAATGAAGATTCAACGAAGGCCTAGCAAAATAATTCTTTAACAGTGCACTGTAACGTAAGAATTTTGACTGGAATTTTACAATAATGTACCGAAGCTTCTATCATTTATTAGCTGTTGAAAATCCTATATATAAATAATAAATTTTTATTGAGTTCGTAATTATTAATTAACTGTTACACGTAGTGTAAATAAGCTTACACATATAAAGCATATTCAACTAGTCAAAGATAAACATTCGTATGCAGTGTTGTACTTATCAATCCAAAAGATAATTTTTGCGAATTGCGTGAATGGTACAGTGACTTTAATAGACACGTAGTGTATTCAGTTCCTTTAAACCAAAATTTCTTAAAGAAAATCGTATAAAATCCCGTTAAACCAATTTTTAATACAAACTCAGCTCAAGTTTACATGAAAAAAAAAATTATAAATAAATAAAATAAGATCTATTAACAACCAACAATTGTCATAAGTACGAGATAACAAGGCATCGTAAATTATATTTTGCACGTATTTTCAAAAAGTTGATTAATATTAACATTCGGTGTATATTTATAAAATTTATAGGGACGTTATCAAACTGTCAGTGACCTTCACTGATATTTCATGCACTACGAATTGACAAAAAAATTCATGGGAAATTTTATGAATATTCATTAAAATTTCACTTAAAATTTAATAGTATTTGACTGAAAATTCATAATCCCGTTCCTCAATGAAATTTCAGTGACTTTTATTACGGAAAAATGACTGCAATTTCAGGTTTTTTTAAACAGCATTTTTTTAAACAGATTTGTTTCTAAAGTGTAAAAATAACAATTTTTGTTTTGAAAATTGACGTATAACTTTTCAAAATAATATCCTTGTTGAATGTCAAAGTACAAGTGTGCTGCTCGCGTTCAAGCAAAAAAATTTCTCGCAGAGCATAATTAAAGTGTTTGCCGTATGAAACACTTTCAAAACACATTATAATCGAATCTATCAGCCGCTTCTCCAGGCTTCGATAACGTTAATCATCCCATTTATATTTGATTAGTCATTAAATGACTAAATCAGGACTGTATGCGCGAGTGGTCCATTAATATTTGTCCGGTATAATTGCAGGTTTGCTTCGGCCAATTATTGACAATCATCAGCAATGCTGTGACCGCGAGAAACCAATAATTTAAACGTTAAAAAAAATCAATGATACTTAGGAAAAAGTGGAAATTCCAATTGTTTATATGCAAATTGCATCGGCCGATATCGGCCTAATTTAAAAAATTTTACTGCTGAACTACTCCTACAAAAACAACATCATTTATTACTACGTAATCGTCAATTCGAATCAACTCCCATCAATGTAATTTCAAAAATTTATACAGGTCGAATAAATTAATTTTATAACCATTTGTATTAAGTATAATGAAAATTTACTTCATCCTTCAGAGTTTAATTCTATATAAGTATTTCTTTTGGATCTATTTAGGGCAAGGAATGGTAAAAATTAAAATGACTTATTACAATTTGTTTTATTCCAAATAAAACCAAAATTTTATAATTATTAATTTTTTTCCAAAGAAAAGAAAATACATCTTTTTTAAAAAAGATTAAAAAAAATTCACCTCACAATATACGTAAATTCAAATTTGTATTAATTGAATGAATTAAACTAATTCTACATTTGCAATAATGTATCGGACGTCTCCTACAAATATATATAATAATCATACTAACACAAATCGATAAACAAAATGAATTATAAAAAAAGCACCGACAAAAATATTTATTATAACTATCTTAACGGAATTATTTAGAATATGAAACTGAATAAAAAAAAAAAAAAATTGTTCGACATTTGAATGTCCTGTATTTCATACTTATACGCGTATGCATACTTAACCGTCGCTCCATTATATTCGTTCTTCCTTTCACGCGCGAGTCTAATTTAATTCAATTTTGGAATATTGTCACGTGGACCCTGAACCGCAAGCGCTGCGGCATCATAGCGGCTATACAGGAGGATGACTTGGAGATAGACGAATGAGCTGTACGGCGTCGTTGGCTTAGTGGGTGAGCGTCCGTCCCGTAAACGGAAGGTCTCGGGTTCGATTCCCGGCCGAGTAAAATTTTTCACGTTCTTTTTTCCCCGATTTCTCCTCATTTTATTAAATATACAACATATTATATATATATATATATATGATGCATTAAATTCAGTTAATCTGTCATTCAATGATGTGTTTTGTAAGTATTTGCTACTCTTGAGTGCCATGATGTTAATGCTTTACTGAGAATGACATTAAAAATAACTATATTATTATTTTTATATAGATATCAACTATATATAATTTGAATAAATTTATACAGGGCTTACTCGTAGTCGGTGTATTTATTATATATATATAGATATCGAAGTTGGTAGATAAATCATATCTTCTATACAAAATAAAGAAAATATTCAACGGATTGATAGCAAAATACATTGATAAGAAACAACAACATATATCGTTTATTTTTATATAGAAAAATGTATGATTATTATGCCAATCACATTTTCTCGGCGATTATTGCCTATATCACTGCTCAGCCTTGGTTCATGATGAATTCTATAAGGTCTCTCTCTCTCTATCTCTCTCTCTCTCTCTCCGACGCGTATAAGCATATACGTCAACGGACGGGTGTCGTGCCTGTCAGTCAATCTCATCGGATTCCATCGCTTATTTTCGCGCATCGCCTCCAATGGCAAAGTCGCCCACCTTGAAGAATGTGGGTCTAGGAGACGCGTGCGATTTGCAGTTTCTTCTAATGAAATTTTCCGTTCCAGTTGCACCGCGCGGGCTTCTCGTCGATGCCGAGCACCGCTTAAGGAAGAATTTGCCGTCGAACGCTGAACAATTGGCGGATTTTTTTTAAAAGATTTTCCATGGTGTTTTTTTTTTTCATTATTATCAATATACTATTATCTAAGACTGTAAGACCGATCAAAAGAAATATTTTGTTGGTTTGTTTTAGAAGGGATCGGTTAAAATTCGTTAATGATTTATTTGTGCGTTAATTAAAACGGATTAATGAACGAAAATAAAAAGTTTATAATAATATCGCCACGGATGGAAATCCTTGTAGATTTTGAAGCTTAATGCGAGGCTAAATGTATGGATAATAATTTTAGTTCAGGTCTTGACTTAGTAAGCTAGGCATTGTCATCGACTCTTTCATTCAGCAAGGAAACCTGCTTAGGTAACAATAAAATCTTTTATTATTTTGCTCAAAAAATTTAACTCGTCAACTTGCGGCGATAAAACGACGAGAGAGAAAAAATTGTTAACGACTGCAAAATGATACATAATTTTTTTTTTACGCAAACGCGCGTTTAATTACGTAATGACTTCGTAGATATACCGTAATATATTCATTGGCTGGACTTATCAAAACGCCGCGGCGGTACTCATCCTCGTAATAATATTCCGCGCGCATATGCCTCCCGCGTTAGAGCTGCTTCGGCGCGGCACGGTTGCATTGCCGGAGGTACGGCGCTCGAATCTCAAGTACTTCAACATGCATAATTAACTTCGGTTCCGAGTAAAGGTAGAAATATTCTCCCGGCGCAATTAATGATCGGTCGATCAAGAACGTTATGGCGAGGATGATGCGCGCGGGGCAGTCGTCGATGCGCCTGCAATTTGATTCGTACACTGGATGAAAAAAAAAAAAAATGTTTAGCAATGCAATTGTTCGCATTATGCATTGTAATCGCCACTTAAGAAGGGCAAATACAGGGCAGTTTTCGTCAATTAATCCATCGTTGCACAATTGACATGTCCAATTTTGTTAACATTAAAATTCTTACAGCCCAGCGAAACCACGAGTTCCGCTCCAGCCGGTATGCAAAGATTGCGTTACATACGGCGGATGAAACGCTCTTCTCCGATTCGCCGAGAGAAAATTGGGTTATCTTTTCGCTCGGATGATTTTCGGTAGAGTGCAGATCGCAACTTCCACGGGCCAAAGTTCCCATTTCGCAAGATCGCGCTATTGCATCAGACCGCGGCTGTTTTGACCGAACTCGGGGCCCTCTCGAGTCTGCGGCAGGTCTCGAAGTCGAGGACATTATCGAGAACTTTGCGGAAGCGCCGACAGAATCGAAATGCACCTCTCAACGTGATGTTTTTCAAGTGAAATTTACCGCACAATTGACTGACGTTTTAATCATTGAAGCTAAATCAATTACAGATCTGTTTGTGTATTGCATTTTGAAAATTCTACACAATGCTTGGGAGTTTTTGCGCGACGCCCTATAACCTATTCGATTTCTACGTCAATTCAACGTCTCTTCTACTAGAATTCAAACAAAAAAAAAATCCATTCTCTATCGGATTTTCGTTGAATTATCAATTCGTTTAAAGCTAGAAACTTTGCTATTTATATTCTCAGCAGATATATATATATATATATATATATATATATATATATATATATATATATATATATACACGTATGTTAATTTCCACGGGGAATATTCTCGAATGAAAGATTATATACTTCAATTTGGCAAATTCAAACACGCATCGATTGAATTTCTTGCACGTAAACAGATTTTCACAGGCAATTAGCCAGTGATTTGAATTGTTTCACCAATATATAGCTAGGAATATGTACGCGCGTTACGTAACCCTTAACGCCAAGCGTTGTTTTCGTTTCAAAGCGCCGCTATAAGGTCGTGATTATCCGCCGTTTGCTCGCTCACGCGCTCATTTTCCTTCTGCCTGTTATATACATGCTGTATTCGTTTCCGTACACCAGGCTGCTAGTTTGCCTCTCTCTCATACACATATATTATAGTAGTTTTTATATATTCGCCTAGAGCAAGTTTGGTAACAGCGTCTGATTGTTTGAACAATACAAACATCGGAAAATTATTACATCGACTCACATCGGAAATTAAAGTTAACAGTTAAAAATAAATCCAATTGCATACTAATTTCGATTAGTTTCAATTCTATATACGTGTGCATGAAAATTTTCTGATTTCTCGAAGAACAATAAGAAAAAGGCACGTAAAGAAATTCTCTTTCATGCAACAATCAGGAAGATATTCCGACTGTTTCTCTGCTGAGAGCAGGTTACGCTTATGCTCGAAAAATGAATTTGTTGGTTTTTTGAACAATACAAACTTATTGCGCAGCGCGCGCTTCGAAATAATTCGCCCTACGAGCGCCGCAGCTAGCGCCAGCGTCGGACTGTGGCGCGCGCGCGCGCGTAAACCCCTTCTCGGATAGGGCGAGGAGGGCGGGGGTTGGCGAGGGCTGCGCATGGGCGTTTATCGATTCCCTGAAACCGCCGCGCCGCGTCGCTGCCCCACCCCGATTCCGCCTCTCTGCTGCGCGCCGGTTTCCTCCTCCGCCTTGTCTCCGGCGTGTATATATATATATATATATATATATATATATGCACGTTTGTGTAAAAGGACGTCAGGAGGACTCTGATGGCTCTTTGCTCGCCGCTGTTTCCCTTATTCCCCCCTTCCTAGCCCTATCTTTTCGCAACGCTTCCACTTGGTTCTGGCAGTTGGGCTTCCTATACTTCATCTCGTGCTCCTCTCTTTTTTACAGTTTTTCTCCTCGCGCACTCATTTTCACGCTTATATTCCACATTCCGCCTTCTTTCTGTCTTTCTTTATTCCTTTCTTTCCTTCTTTCTTTCTTTCTTTCTTTCTTTCTTTCTTTCTTTCATTCTTTTTTCACTTTTCCAGAGCCGTGTCGCTTGCCCGCGCGTCGCGCATCTATTTCTTTTCACTTTGTCCCGAAGTCACTCTCGAAGCTCCATATATATATATATATATATATATATATATATATATATATATATATATATATATGGTTCTTCGTTTCATTCTTTCATCGCTGAATTTCGACACCGAGGCTCTTTCTGAATGCTTCACTGCGTTCTCTGTATATTTTTTAATATTTTTGTTCATTGTATTTCTGTATTTTTTTTATATTTATTTTGGAACTCTCACCCTCTATATATAAATTCTCTTTTTACATTCCTCTTACTCTTTTTCCTCGTTTCAGATTATTTTTATCCTATTCAATATGTCGATCTACCTGACTGATCAACTATTCAGCACACTTTTCCTTCTTCGTCGATGTTTGTCAGCTGGAATGCGAATTAAGGTGACGCTATCTAGTATGACCGTATCAAATAGGATGCAACGGTCGTATCAAGCATGTATCATTCTTGATTTTTGCTCTTTGAAAAAATATTACAGTTTATTATAAAAATGTGGGTGCATAATACTAAATCATGTATGTATAAAAATGAACAATTTTACATTAATGCAAATGTTACAATGAATTAATAATAATAAAATGAAACTATATTTATATGTTAAGCCATTATTTATTTGGTACCAAAATTATTTGTTTGAACAAAATTAAATATATATATATATATATATATATATATATATATATATATATATATATGTATGTATGTATGTATGTATGTATGTATGTATGTATAATTGTATGTATCTATCTATGTATGTATATTGTATATATAGTTAAATAGGAAGTAGCTCATTTTAATGAAGATGATAAAATTAGCCGACTATAAGTATCTAGAATATCGAAAAATGACCGAAATGAAAGTTATTTGATTCAATGGTGGTAAATTGAATTAGCCCATCTTTTTACCTTCAATTTGATTTTAAAAGTCGTTGAAACATAAACATTCGTTTCTTTCAAAATAGAAATCCTTGGTTCTCAACGTTGATTCAGAATGAAAGGTGCACTTAACGTTGAAAGATATAGAATTTTTCGCATGCGCGTTTCTTATATGATCTACTAAGTCCACAAGAAGATTTATTTCACTTTCCTTATTCATTGGCATCTAAAAGGACTCGTAAAGATAACGTTTAGCGAAAGTGTCACGAAAATAAGAGTTACATAAGTTCATAAGAGACAACGACCTTCATTTTGTCCTTAGGGCTACTCAACCAGATAATCAACCATCTCAATTAAAATGGAGTAAGTTTTTTTATCATACAGATATACGTTGCTCATTTATCTTATCAGCTTCTAAAATCTAATAGATTTTGGTTTTATCGGATCTTATTTATTTAGATCTATCGATCCAATGCACTTGAATTAGAAATGAAGATGCGCCATATGAATTGAAAAAAAAGTTCTAGATATATTTGAAACTTTTTTACTCCCCCTTACTAGTGCATTTCTACTTAAACAAAAATCTATTTGGACGTTTAAACGTATTCTGTATTGGGAAAAAGAGAAAAAGATACGTGTTTTTTTATGAATGTAACATATTTAAACTTTTCATCACCGCTTTACTTCCGAGTTTATTTCATAATGGAAATGACGATTCTGCAATGATTTGTATTGAATTAGATAATCGTATGCGTCATTTATTAGTGTAATCATGCTTTTTGATTATAGAAAATATTTATGAAAACAATTAAAATAAAATTTTTTGCAGTTTATTAAGATCCTCGGCAAGCTTGATTTTGGATAGTGATTGATCACTATATATAGTATACATATGCAAGTTTCGAAATTACTGCCATTTCCTCAAAATTTATTATAGTTTTTTTCCCGTTCGTAATCGCCCACGATGCATTATTTCATTATACGGAGCCGGCAATTCAGCTTTCGTAACAAGAGAATATATTACGGCAATTATACTCCCTTTGCGGGCGTTAAAAGACAAAAAATATATTTGGAGAAGAGTTCGAGTCTTTGTTTCCGTGCTCTCGATAAATTAATCTTTATTGCTCGATTAAGTCGCCGTCGGTACTTCTCTACTGCCTCTTTATATATATATATATATATATATATCCTCTATCTGCGCCTCTTCTTATCGTGCGCTGATTGTAACGGCGGTAGAGCGACAGAGGGTAAAGCATCGAGGGGAACGGAGGAGAGCGGGCGAGGAACCATCGCGGGATAAGCGCGTGTATAAATGCCACCCTCCCTCCCTCCCTTTCATCCTTTCACCCGCAACACGCTGCGCTCGCGCAACGTTGGCGTCGGGTTTGTCATGTTAGTTAAGCGACTGTTACAAACGAAAATAGTGAGAGCGGGTGCTGGCGCGCGCGTGCGCGCACACGTAGACGGGCAGTGCGTTGAGAAAGAAAAAACAGCACGAGCGCGAAAACTACGGGGATATTGACAAATGGGACGACGAGTGTCTCCGCGAAGCAAATACAGAAGAGGCACCCGCTACCCGCATCGGCTCTGCGCAATATTGGCATATTATAATGTCGAGCGGGTGGGACGGTGCGTTGTGTGGCGCTGCGGCGCAGCGACAGGGACAAAGGGAGTGGAAAAGGGTGCGCGCGCGCGCACACACACACACACACACACACACACATGCCCACAATGCAGTGCGTCGACAGCGAAATTGTAAATATAGATATATAGGCACACGAGAAGATGGCGCACAGTAAGAGAAAGGGAGAGAGAGAAAGAAAGAAAGAAAGAAAGAAAGAGAACGGACGGAAAGATTGCGGGAGAGAGACCCTCGTCGAGCGCAGCGCGCAAAGGGGGGGGGACACACAAAGAGAAATGGTGGATGGGGAGCGCGGGGAGGAATTGAGACGCCTGCCGCCCTCGTTGCTTGCGACTCCGACCCGCAATTAGCTGCGCGCCGACGATCGAGGCGCGAACGGCGAGCTTTAAGGCGAAGCTCGCGCGAAAGAGGGCAGTGGGTGGTGGGGTGGTGGGGTGGGGGGGGGGTTAATGGGAGGGAGTACGAACAAAAAATCAAGCTGTGTGCGTGTGCTCGGCGTTCAAGTAGATATACGGGTCCGTCCGAGCGCGCGCACGCTGGGCAGAAGAAACGAGCGCCGGGATCGAGGAGTAAATTATGAGTGATAAGGGCAGAGTGTATTTGCGCGCGCGTGTGCGTGCGTGTGTGTGGGATTGTATATATCGTGCATGCAGAGAGTGGGACGCGATAGCCCGCGGGGCGAGCCGCGGGGAGATAAAGGTCAGTACGCCTGACGATTGTGATAGGAACCGAGAGAGCTGTGATTGCGGGCTTTTTTTTATAAGAATGCTTAACTTAGTCGTGATTTTGTTATTTTCAACGTCAAAAAATTAAAAAAAAAAAAAAAAGAAAGTCCAAATCTCATTAACAAAAAATCTCATTAGCTAATATGAATCAGCATGCGTTACTTCTGGTGCCGGGAAAATATGCACAAATAGAGCCCATTATTATACATCGAACTTTAATGAATAACCGGTTTTTAGGGAGGGGGACCGGGAAACGAGGGGGGAATCAAAATCAATCCATTCGCGAACTGTTTATTCAACAGCGCCTGAATGCATATGTGTGTGTGCGTGTGAGCGTGCGCGCGCGTATACATATATATATATATATATATATATATATATATATATATAAAGGTATTATACATGTATAATCGTTCGAGTCTGGTTATCTATGATGCTGATCGCTCCTGTCCTTAGTCCGGTTATATTCTCGAGAATTTCTCTCTCTCTCTCTCTCTCTCACTCCCTTCCGCCCTCTCTCTACGGAGCGCTGAGCAGCGCATCGCAGCAATATAACCGCGGGGCTTATTGCAGGTCATTCGATTCGATAGAACGCCGAACGACGGGAATCCATAAACGCGCGGGGGCGGCGAACGGGCGGTGTTTTTGTCCGATGGCCGCGGCACGTAGGCCGTAAACGCCGAAATGGCCTCGGAAATGGCCGAGGGAGAGAGGGCGAGAGAGAGAGAGAGAGAGAGAGAGAGGTGCACACGCAGCAGCAGCAGCGGCAGTAGTCTGGTTATACTGCGATCGCAGCCATCAGGAAGACGATATGCGAAAGGACGCGATGCAACGGAGCAGAGTTAAGGGCGGAGAGAGAGAGAGAGAGAGAGAGAGAGAGAGAGAGAGAGACATAGAGAGATGGCACGACGTATCGCGTGACACTCGCCATCGTTATCAGAATTATCTATGGTGATTGTTTTTCGCGCCCGTTCTCGCATCTTTTGTGTTTGCCAACGACACTTCTCGCGCACCCAACAAATCCATGGTGATACCTTTCTCTCGTTTTTTTTTCGTTTTACTTTTTTGCTTCGACCTTGCGCGACATGTTTTATAATGTAAGTAAAAGTAGGTGAAATCCACAGAAAAATTATTGCGCACGAGATCAGCATAATATCATAGCGCATTAATTGTATTTGCATAGTTTACTGTATATTTATAGTTTCCTATATGAGATATTTTAACACGTGACTCTATTATTTCTTGTCAGTTTCCCAATATTTGTTTGCAGAACTTCTTAACGATTTGTTTAAAATGTTCGGCAATCATCCTGTACGTACATTCACTCATAATAAGCATTTATTTCTAATGCTCGCAGAAGTTCAATTTTTGAAATTTTTTCACATTTTTATTCGGCTCCAAGACGCAACATATATCTAGGCAACTTTGTTACGTCAAAGTACTGTCGAAGTCAAATGCCATAACACTTTCGCTCTATTACTTATGTAACGGTATAGTTACTACCTGGAAGCGAAATCTAAAACTGTAGATTAATTCGGATTTAGGTGCAATTCCAAAGCTATTAAAGCAGTCTTATTACACCTTTTCGGTGTAAATTTAGATACGAGACATTTGCCTATAAGATGCTTATATGTAAAATCTATTTGTAGATTTTATTCAAGGAAACTAATTATGTATATAGCATACACTCCTCGCGTTTAATTTAAATATACTTTACCAATCTCACGTCGATATTTTATTCAGTACGGAAGATAGATTCGAGGCTCTTGGTATATTACCTATCTCAGGTGAGTGGCATAAAAGAGCGGAATACAATGGGGCGTAACTAATAGGGTAAGAGATCAAACGAGATGCTCAAAAATGCGCACACCGACTTATAATACCCATCAGGCACGGCGTATTTCTGCAAGCGAAAAAGCCCGTTTGAGCTTCGGCTTCTTCCACACACACGCACGGGCACGCGTCTAGCTGAATCACTCGGGACAGACGTTTTATTTTATTTTCACGTGTATATATATATATATATATATATATATATATATATATATATATAATCACGGGCTACTCGATATACGGACACGGTCCGCCGACAGGGATTTTACATACGCGGAATGAGGCGAAATGGCGAAACCGACGAGGAAACTGCCTGCAGTGTCGGGGCGAAGCTAATTTGCAAGTAATTCGATACGACCGTTGCGCGTGCGTGACTAATGCGCGAGGGGTGAGTAGGAGGAGAGGCCAGTCGTGATAACTGTAATATATAGATATATATATATATATATATATATATATATATATATATACACAGATTCGGGTTTTCAGTAGCTCCAGCCAATTAGCGATTCGTATTCAGCCTCCGCCAATTCGAATTTGTGTGTGTGTGTGTGTGTGTGTGTGTGTTTGTGAAAAATGAGGCACTTGAAGAACGAACGGAAACGAATAGAAACCGTGCTCTAAATTTTAATTTGAAAATCCAAAGGACCGTACCACCCAGGGCTCAGGTTTCTAGAAAAATTGACCTTTCAAGTCCATCGACCTGCCCCCGTATGTCGTTCGGGGGGAATTTCGGAAATTGGAAATCTAACCCGCACGTATACGCGGTGTCCGAGCCGTGACCGATGCATGCGAAGCTAATGGTCCATACCTCTGCGCTTCTATATCAGGTGTTCTGTGCCAATGTGCCGCGGCTCTCTCGCGTACAATGTGCTCGGTTAAGAGTCTCTGTGACCGTTCGCTCTTTATCAATTGCATATATAATAATTCCGAGCGCTCGGAATGCGTAAGCGATTGCAGTCGCGTTGCGCTGTCCCGTTAAATTTTCCGCCATATTCTCGATGTATAATATCTTAATCTGATCTTACATTATCGATCTCTGGGACGCTGTATTTTTTTTTTTTTTTTATGAAAATATAATCACACAATTATATTACTTAGCAATTTCATAAGAATCGATACATTAGAATTATAATCTTAAAAAAAAATTCTAACTCATTTGTCCTTTTTTAATACGCTCGTAAGTAAATTTCAATTACAAATTCTTTATCTCCGATTTCAGATATTTAGCAGCGACTAATATATCTGGTTCATCCGACTGATTTTACTTTACTATCCATATTGCACGCGACTCGCTAAAGTTAGTAAAATATGAATCTCATTTTGGAGGGATGACAATAAGAAAAAGTAAGACCGATCATTATTAATACGTATATCTATAGCGGCAAAAGTGAGAAATCGCGAAAAGAGGGCGATGAATTTGATATGAATCGCCGGAAAATAATTTGAGCGAGAACGACCGGTGCTCAAATATGAAATCTGGTTTTCATTGCCGATGATACAGTGAAGCGGGATATTAATCACTGTATAATATCAAGTATATATTTTACAGTTAGCTATATGTTAATCGTATTAGTTTTCTTTCATTCGTAAACCGAGCGGAATTCGATTAGAATTTTTCATATTTCCCCTCTCCTGAGCATCGTTTTTTAATTAACAATTTACAAAGAACAAGTTACCTAACACCCTCTTCCTCCCAAGGCTCATATTTCTTCGTTATACCTCCTCAACGTCGCCGAGCTTTTATACCCAATGCTTCCGTTAAAAATATAAAATCTCTTTAATTCCATTTTACTTTTCCTCTTCTTAATCTTCTTCTTTCTTTTCTTTTTGTTTTTTTTGCAAAAAATCTGGAAGCGTAAAATTTGCCCCCTCGTCGTCGTACCTCTCAAATACCATGACCTCGCGCGGCCGTATATACACGAGACCGAGCTTGTGTGGCGGATAAAAGAATCCTCGGCCCGGCATTCGAGAGACACGCCGAATGAGAACGAGTTAATAGACAATGCAACCGGGTTACCGCGCGGTGGCTCGGGGGGCGCGCGCGCGCGCGGACGCGCACACAGAGAAACACACAGTCAAGCCCATCGATCGCATTCGTATACGTATACTTTTACCGCTATATAATGCGCGACGCGCGGTCGCGCTATATCCGCTTTTATAATACTCGTTTTGACTTCCTATATATATACACACACCTTCCTCTGAGAGAGAGAGAGAGGAAGCGATTATATGGGCTTCGCGCGAGGTCACCGCTTGCGCGATACGAGCGTCGTGTGCGTTATAGAAATGGAAAGGGGGACGGGGAAGTTGCGCGTGGGTGTCGAGGGGCGTGCGTTCAGTGTGTAAAGGCGAGAGTGTTTTTGCATTTCGTCGACTTAACGAACGGGCTGCGTGCGAGTGATTTAACGGATTTTCGGATGTTGTCTTCAGGGAGTTCGAGTTAAAACGTATATGTATTAGGCTGCTTTTACCTTGCAGATTGATACTGTAAAATCGGTAAAAGCAAATTTAAAGCTTTTGTAGATTTTTTTTTTGGCTCCGACATTACCGAAGCACTGTTAATGACAATAAGGATAGCGAATCGTGAAAGTCATTCTTCGTTTCGGTGAAGCAATTTAGTGCTGATCCGATCCGTATATGTATATGTCGTTGTTTGATTCAACGAGAGATTACAAACATGATCTAGGTTATTTTACGAGGGTTCGAGTAGGGCATATTCCAACGAGCTATTTGACTCTTCGACGGTTTGTTCAACTTCGGTATTGCGCGTTTTTTAAATTTTGATCTACATTGGAACTCATCGGCAGGGAAATAAAATACGGAGAAATTTTCAAATAAAACATACGACGACGGAAGTGAATTTTAACTTCGCAAAACGACCAGCTCGTACACGGGTAAAAAGGTAAGAAGGGTCGTTTTCTCGGATTTGGGCGTAAAAAAGCTATACAGTGAGAAACGACAGCTTTTTTTATGGAAGATAAACTGGCGCGTTTGCCATTCGCGCACTTTGCTCCGGGCTTCAGAACTTTCTTATTTTTTTTTCTTTCGTAGCAACCCTCGCCTATACTACATGTATCGGTACCACGAGGGGGAGAAAAAGTCGTAAGGGGAGAAAGAAACATGCTCCGCGCATCGCAGCTGTGTAATGAAGACACACAACAACGTGCTAAGTTCGGTAGTGTGTATAGGCAGATATATAGGCTGCGGGCATAGTCGACTAGAGCGTTGCTTGCATGGGCTAATCTGTAAGTTTTCGTTCCTAAAAACGTTAGAAGTATACCTATATCTATCGATGATGTCTTTATTCATAATCTGACCCGATCTAATGTGATTTTGTACTTCTTCGATGGGAACGAAAACTTGTATTACTTGATGCCTTGAACACTAGTGTGACTGCAAACCGTGCCTATATATAGTCTTCGTTCGTACGCTCACTGCTAAATATACACACGTGTATTTCTTTACGTAGCTGCTTTTAGCAGCTCACCTTCTTCCTTCAAATGGTATTCCTTTCGACCTCGTGTCCCCATCCCATCTCACAATTTTTCTACTATTTTTGTTTATGAAGTACCTTTCATCCTTATATAATATAGTGTTCTTTGACCTCTTTTTAATTTAGCTGGACAAAGCGTTTTTGCCCAGAATTTTGCAAAATAACAACTATCATGGCATAATTTTACACATAAAACAATAGGATAAAGGTTAGGTATAATCAAAACATATTTTTTTAGAAATCCTTCTCATCTTTGATCTATTTAAATATATTTATAATTATAACCACATTCTATATCTTAAAAATGTAACGTAATGTCTTTGAAACATTTCTTCATTAACTATTGCACAATGCATATAAAAATAGGTAATCGAATAAATGCATATAATTTACAATCAGTGAATGAACTTTGGGTTTTCTGTATCACGGGAAGGTATTATACAGCATGCCTATTATAATGATGAAGTTTTCAATATAGTAAAGTACAATTAAGTGGTGGCACTTTCTGGATTATTTTGTAATTTTTCTTGATTTTGAACAAGTTTATGAAGTGTTCGAACCTTATTCAATCTAATAATTTAATTATTATATAATTTTATATGTAACTACTATAGAAACTAGCACCCATGATATAAAATAGAATCGGAAAATATAAATTGCTTAGATAAATATTCTTGAATTTGATATTACAAATATGATTCAAAAGTTATAACTAATTTATATCATATTAATCTTGTAGAGTTATCGTTTCAAGGTAAACGTATTATTCTGCGTGATATATTATTACATTCTATTTTAAAATTAAAAAATAGAAAACTATCAAGTAGGAATAAAGTCAATCATTAATCGATCATTATTACAAACTGCTGCATAGCTTATAATAAATTAATCCAATTCTCGGAACTCATCCAACACATATCGAGACACATATTAATAATGCACAGGAAAAAGATTTCATTATTGAGAAAACTGAACTGATTAATGAAGGATAAGAAATTGCTGCAGAAGTGTCTCTGGTCTAAAAGAATCCGCAAAGCACGAGCATTAATGATTAACATTGATGTAAGTTTTTATGCCCGCGTTTGATTGCCAATTCATGTTTTAATATGAAATGCAGAGTGCGAATAGACGTACAGTCGATATTGGCTATATATCTATATAAATAAATGTGAAAATCGATGTTTATCCATGCTTGCTCATATGACGAGATTTATATTTCTCTTTCTTTCCCTCCCATTTGCATTCGATTTCTTCTATATACATATAGACGTTCATTTAGTAAAACAATATCTTTACGTTTGAGCACGAACAGTGGGGGCGGTACTGAATTTATGGCTCATCCCTGCTCTTTCAGTATAGACATACTGACAGAGCCATTGGTTTCCCAGCAAGTAAGCTAACCACTTCCGGCCTAAATCCGGCCTCGGTTCTTAGCGCCGAGAAATTGAAAGGGAGAAAAAGAGAGTAAAAGGTAGAGGAGAGACATTTTGCAGCACGCGATATCGCACACGAAAATCCGGGACGCAGAGATTGATCACGGAATACCCACGCGTATGTATAGGCATACCTGTGTTAGTAGGGAATGCAAAATCGAAAGATCAAGATTTTATGGTTACCTCTACAGAACTTTAATATGTTTTTAATTCGTGCAATATGTAAAACGTAAATTGTAATTCGACAACGAAAAGAAAGAGAAATATAGTTTTTTCTATACATCATCGAAGCTGTAATTTGTTGCCCACGCATACACGTTAATGTTCAAATTATAATTAGCTATATAATTGAGAATAGTTTAAAATATATGAAAATGCCGAACATGATTTTAAAGTTCTCTCGACATATTTAACCATAATCGATAATGATAAATATATGATTTAATAGATCAATGTATATCTAAACTAGAGAAAATTACAATCCATCACTGTTGTTTCCATGTTTCAAATATTTTATTATTTCAATATATATATATATATATATATATATATATATATATATATATAACAGTTATTTATTATATTATGTATCGATATTTAATATGAATAATAAACATTATTTTGCATTTAGCATTAAATTGAATAATATTTTTATCTATTCATAAATGATTTCTATACTTTTTCAGAAGCAGACGTAGCCGTGAACAAAGCAACGGACGTGACCAGTGCGGCAGCCTACGGCGCCTCGAAAATGGTCGCGTCGACGCACAGCCTTGATGATTTGGAAGTCAGCCACGTAGCTAGCGCTAGTCAGGAACATCAGAACCACCACCATCATCATTCGCATCATCCTCAACAGCTCCACCAACAAATTTCTCAGAAACCTTCGAATAGTCATTCGTATGGAAAGTCTGCTCCTAGTGCTCAAGCCAAACGTAGCCGTCTTAGTAACGTTATCAACAATCTTCTAAAAAAGGTACCACCAGATAGTGCGAAGTGCGATTCATCCGCTATCAAGGAGGAAACCAACAGAAGCAGCGTTGGGCACAAACTGGAAACCCTAGAGAAATACGTGATGACGGTGTTGAACGGCGTAATTGAAGATGAGGAGAAGAACAGCAAGAAGCAGGATCAGGAGCCAGACAAGACGACCAAAGAACCCACCGAGGATGTGCTTAAAGATGTACCAACAAATGGATCTGCGATTGCAGTGCCCTCTCGTGAAGAGGATGCTTTCAGTTTTGAGCCGTCTGAAGCAAATGAGAACAAACTTGACGCTGCCGTTCCCTGCGCCGAAGTGCTCAAGAAAAAGGATAATTCAACACCGAAGGAGGTGGATAAAAAACAGAATGTTGAATCAAGCGAGACAAATGTAAGGGCGCCAAACAATGCCATGCTTGACGAAAAAGATACCGTTGATGGTTGCCAAATAAGAACTAGAAATCTGAAAAAGGAAGAGATGGAAGATATTCCCAAGTCCTTGGGAACGATTATTTTAGATAGGCTGGTCGATCGACATCAAGTTCAGTCTACTAGCCAGAATATAATTGATATTGAACTTCGAAATATATGCAAGGATTTGTTGAATGATCTTTTGAATGACATTGTGCAGCCTGTAGCGACAGTGGATCAAACGGTTATGGGAAAAGGCTGTGAATCAAGCTTGGATTGTTCAACACAGAGTCTACACTGCAGTTTACCATTGGATAAAGTAGCTTCAGTGCTTCAAAGTTGTCAAGCTCCGAATACCTCATCATCACAAATATCTAAAGTTAGTTTGTGCACGACGAGTCCCTTAAAACTTACGTCTTCCCCTAAAGTAGTGGAGCAGAAAAATCACACAAAACTAACTTCTCCGACAGTAAGGCATTTATGTCTCTACTGCGATAGAAAATTCTTGTCGATCTCATTGCGCCAGCGACATACAGAACGAGTTCATCAGATCAGTGGTGGTCGGCGATCTGAAAGGAACCCACGAAAAAGTACACAACAGAACTGCCAGTACTGTGTGAATAAATGCCTGGGAAATTTAGAAGGTCTTTTCCAACACATGGTAGGCAGTCATAGTGACAAATATCATGGATGCTTACAGTGCTCTACCCGGTATCTAACTAGGGATGCATTAACTTCACATATTCACGAATATCATAGTCATGTAACCGTACAGATGGAAAAATTAAAGGAACCTATTGTCACGTCGATAAAGGATATCAAACCTGCAGTCGATAAGCTTGTCAACACCAAAGAAGAATCGAGTAAAAAGAACAATCTCCTTACGAACAAAAAATTGTTGACGAGAGATCAAGTTAGTAATCCCGGTAGCCCAGAGTTCGATACAACATTCTATAGTAGCGTAAGCTGTAACATACGCGAAAATCTTCTTCACCATATAGATGGCAAACTTCAAACTAATTCTTCTTCAACAGTGGCCCCTTCATCATCTCAATTACCGTCGACAGCATCACACAGTGTGGCAACGTCTCCTGAAAATGGTGGCAAGACACCACAATATCAGTTACCCATAGAAATTTCTTTGACAGCTGTTACACCAGTGTATAGTAAGGACTATCAGACAGCTTCGGATGAATACGAGAATTCTAGTGAATTTGCGGGCAAGCCTGGTAAGACATGTTCTCGAACATACCCGCGTAGGGTTTCTTTCGAAAAGTACAATTTTCCGCGCAAGTACGACGGTAAAGAACAGTGGAGCTGTTCTATCAAAGATCTCAGTAAATTCGATATATCAACCCAACTAACACTACGAAAGAAGCAACAGTTGATCAAAGAATGTACGATTTTAAATCGATTAACAGAGGTGAACTCATTCTCGGAAATCAACCAAAGGACTGAGGATGAGAAGAGCAGTGTGGTACTTAGTGATGAAAAGGCTGTTATCGATAACGTGGAAAATAATGTGTTGGCCATTGCGAACGAAAACAAAGTGGCTGAAAGTGTTCATAATAAAGAAGTGGCTGTTACTAGTGATGGTGCAGTTGGTGAAAGTGATAATAATGACATTAAAGAGTGTGTGAAAACATCGTCTCGAATGACGAATGAGGAATCAACGGTCTTTAGTAGTGAATTTGAGAGTTTTATGAGGCTGAAGAAGTGGTGTGACGGCAACAATGACAAAAAAAATCATTCGACTGTGTATGCCGAACTTAGTGGGGAGTGGTCTCGACCGCGAATTTACATATGCGGTGCCTGTGCTGAAAGATATGTGAGTTTTACTTTCATTACATATTATAGACAAACATAATATTATATATTTTGTTAGTGAAAATATTTTTCTTGGTTACTTACTGTTATGATATTTTGTAGTCCAGATCTTATGCACTGATGTTTTTTTTATAGATAATTCTAATTCATAAAATTTATATTAGCCGATCTGATCTATCAAGAGAAGTAATTCTAATTTTTGAATTTAACACTTTCAAATATATATATAGTAAATTTAACTAAATTTTCTCAAATGGTTACAAAAATATAAGAAGTGAAGATCTAGTTTATGAATTTTTATGTACATATTTATTTGAAAGTTTTTTTATTCGCTATAGACTAATTGTTTATCAAAATCTAACAAAAAACCACCTATAGCGATTTAAATCAGAAAAGCAATCTTTCTAAATTATTCTATGCATTACATTTGAATCAAACTAATTGAACTTATTTCTTTACATAATTAATTCATATAATTAATTTGCTTTGAAAACGTACTTAAATTAAAAATATATGACATCTGAAGATCTTCAACAATAATTTTAGATAAAGTATAAAATATTGAATAAAAAGTTCAATTGTATTTTCTTCAAGAAGCTAATAATTTTTAAGATATATTTAGTTAATTATGATAATAACAGTATCATGTTCGCAACTAGATTGGTAGAGTCATAAGCATGCTAAAATAGAGAATTGATTGTAACTATCGTGCAGTTTCGAACCACAGTGAGTGAGAATTGGGAGCACTGTAAAAAACAAGTGCAAGATTGTTATAGGTTATCCTAAGCACATTTTCAATCAATACTTAAAACAAATCGTTACGTTAACTGAAAAATTGAGTAGTTTTTCTTGGATAATTTTCATGACACTTCTTAGACCCTAAGTTAGCATTACTGTAGCTTTTTGTTGTTTTATACATTTATAGTCACAATGTATACTCTGTGATATGATTCTGTCAAAATCACTAAAAGCTATTGTATAACATATATTTCAGAAGTATTTTACGGAAATCATTCAACTACATTTAAATTAGTTTTTTTTTTTAATGTAGCACGAACAACACCGTTGACTGTTCTCTAGAAAAATAGAATAGCTATATGTACCACTATATAATGGTTAAAAAATTGTTCAGTAATGATAGATGAACGGTCGGATGAAACTTAAAATTACTGTCAGTTATCCACCAAATCTCAATTGCAAAAGACTTATATGATGTAATATTTGCACATTATAAAAATAAATTTATGAGAGAAATTTCAATTGGCAATGGTTTTTTTTATCAACTTTGAAAATGTAAATAGTTGCAATGTATTCATAATATTGATCAGTTTTTATTACATCCTTACTGTCATAATCGGTCCAGTGAAATACAGGCCGATTTATGAGAATTTTTATATTTTTAATGCAGGTGAAATGAAATAATATATATCATTGACTGAAAATGAATTTTTTGTTCCAAATTTTATACTCTATCCAGCAACACTACGCAATAACCTATACTTATATTACTCTTATATAAATGTTATTCTATCCTTTATAATTTTTCTTCCTCCATATTTCCTTCTCTAATCGAAAGCATGCAATTTTATGAATCCGAAATATGGTTAATTATCAACTCCATTAGAAGCTTAAAAATTTTCTGCTCATAAGCCTTGAGAATTACTGAAAGAAATCCCGCTTCCTTGTGCGCAGGTGACATTAAAAGAGTTGGAGGAACACAAATCCTCAGCTCACCCAAACGTCTGGTGCATGCACTTCGAGTTTTCCGGCGATCAGCGCGAGTTGTACAAACACCTCGTCTTCCTGCCCGGTCGCTGTAACAGCCCCTCGCCGAGCATGAAAACGCGCCTCCAGACCAGCAGCAGCCATCAGATCCCGGAACGGATTTGCACCAAATGCTCGAAGAACTGCGCCAGCCTGTCCGAATTGCATCGGCACATGCTCGAGTGCGGGGGCGATCAGGCCTGGCTGCTCGGCCTCTTCGGCAACAGTAAGAAAAAGTGCAAATGGCGGCCGTTCGGCAGCAGGAGTCGCCGAAGGCGTCAGCGGGGCATGAAGAGAAACATACAGAATTCGCAGACTCCAAGAAACAATGTGCCGAAGGAGAAGCCGCAGCCGACCGGACCTAGGGTTCGACCCAGTGACCGTAAGTACATTGCACTTCATCCTAATAAAATAAACGTCGGACAAATACGAGAGAGGATATGATCTATTAGTACAAAGTAGATCATGACGTTTCGCTTTATAAGTTCAACACGTCGACATAATTCGTACAAATTCAATGTCTGATGGACGTAAAATTAAAAACAAATTAAGCGCATTTCTATATATTTCGATGCGTTGATTGTGAATATAATACTCGTAATTATTTTTAAAAAATTTAGTTGTAAAAAATATGAAGAAAAAAGTAATGGTACAACTCTGTAAATACGAAAAATCAATAAAATCAAACATAAAAAGTATGAAATCAAAAAAAAAATTTTTTGAAAGAATCTATAATTTTTGTTTGCTATATATTTTTAATTATTGGTAATTTCGAAGATAAGAGCAATAAATCATAAATTTTCTGAGTGTTACATAGTTTTCGCCATGATATTTCGGTCAATGCTTACTTCAAGTATTTTATTAATAATCAGTGTATCAAATTACATAGAAATATATAATTTTATTCGTTTTAGAAATACTTTTTCGTAAATACGTCTAGCCATTTCAAATAACATATATTAGGAACTAATAAAAGTACTTGAAATGTATGTGGCAGTAGAGTACATAAATTTTTTTTAATTCAATAGTTTGAATGATCTGATATATACCTTTAAAAGTAATGTTTATTTTGTATTCCTATAAGTGAATATTGAATTAGTAAATAAATAAATAGTATAAGTTTAATGGAAAATTTTCTTAGAATTCTGGTGTCTAATCTATGCGAATTACTTAAACTTATCCATACAAATAAGTTTGAGCAATCGATCCACACAGTTCGAAACAAGCAGCTTGGAGGAAATTATGTTTAAAGTTTCAGCTATGCATAGCGCAGAGTTCGATGCACTGTGACAAGATCGATAGTAGTTACTTTTACAATTTGGTATTTGATCAAGTGCAAAATATCGATACTAGAGATATTTTTTGCAATTTTTTCAAAAATAAAAACCACTTGTAGAATAAACTTCTTTGTATTTCAAAATAATCTCCCTTTTCAAGCGTCGTTCAATAATACTCTAATTTGTTGATCGGATTTAAGTAATGATATTTCTTCACGTCTAAAACGTATCCATTGGTTTTTGTAAAGATCTCGTTTGAATAAATTTTTTTTTCCTTTTGGTCATTCCTTTATATGGGGAATAAGCTATAGTGCGAAGAATAAAAAAGGATATGAAATAAGTTGAAAACCTATTTTCATTAATTTAACGACCACAATTGCTAGTTATGGTCCGGTTCTTTCTTATAATTAAAAGTCAATTGTTTCGTGAGGTAGTTTTCAATGTTTCTCTCGCAGCTTATTGCAACCAATGTAGCAAGCCATTTTGTCCAATAGAGATTAATAATATTTCCCTATAACAGTGTTACCTTGTTATACAGTGTCGATGAGATTTATTCTTTTTGAATCTTAAAAGATGCTCATTTATCCTCCATGGCCGAGATCGATCAACCTCCAGCCATCGATGTTACATTTTTTGGTACAGATGCTCCTTGCTAACTGCGTCCTTATATTATTAATATGTCACATGATTTCGTCTCTGGTTAATATTGGCCAATACTGGCAACAATCTTATTTATGAATTTGTCATACCCTGATCACAAATGTTCTTGCAAGGTATTGGGTAAACAATCATAGAGACTATTAAAATAGTAGTAAATTTACGTGCTCTGATCTTCTGCGATTCATCATCATACTGTGGACTGTCTCAAGAATTTCTAGATCTGAAATAGTGGCCGCGACAGGGCATTCACGATATTCATGAAATCAGTTATAATATATTCTAATTAGAAGTGGGGATGCCGTAAACCTGCTTATTAAGTTCGTTAGTATTGTTGTTGTTGTTGTTGTTGTTGTTGTTGTTATTATTATTATTATTATTATTGTTGTTGTTATTTTATTATTTGGTTTTGTTTTTTATAAAGCAATGCTTAGTCATCACATCAAATTCATTTTTGTCTGTTGTTTTAAATCGATTAAAACCTCTATTGAAATGGAGGTCAAAGTCAAATAAATACATTCATCTATCCGAAGATTGATATATATTCTTCCACAGACGTGCTACTGACTAATAATATTCTCTTTAATTATTACGCACCACTAGTTCCATCTCTCTGGCTTTTCACAAACTTCTCAAATGATCTTTCTATTATGTTAAAGCAAGAGAATCAGTTCTATGAAAGTTTTAAATGTGTTATTTTCTTTAAGCAATAATAAAAATTTGCTTATCATTTCTAAAATTAAATTATGCAAGTTTATATAAAAAAACTTTCTGTTTCAAGGTCGAATTTAGTCGATCTCAAAAGTTAGTTAAAAGTAAAGTCGATTTTATCAAATTGAAACCCCTTATAGATTACGCAAAACAAAAAATTTTGATACACGATATCTCGTATATTCTCAATTAAGAATCCACAATCGAAATTCCAATTCAAATTGATGGAAAGCAGATAATTGAAAAATTTGTTTGTATCTACCGCCGTCATTGATCTGACAACCTGTATTTCAAATCTCACTTCCAAATCAGCATTCTCAAAACTCCCATGTAGCAAATTTGGTAATTTGAACTTAATTTTTTAAATTTTATTTACCATTGTGTCTAAATTAGATTGTAAAATGATTTTGAATTGAAAATTTTTTCAGTTTTTCTGATCACACTTGTTGTATGAAATTTGAGCTTGAAATACACTTGCATCTAGCGTTATGATAGTTATTTTTTATGACTATGTTTTTATTTTTGGCTCGTATAAGAGAATTAAACATATTAATATATCAGTTGTATGGATAATAAAAAATACCTACCTATGTAAATAATTGGACTTAAGAACAATACATTAATGTTATTTTCCACTTTTTCAATTTTTGATACAGATGTAAAAAACGTGATTCGATTTATAGCAAACAATATAAAAGCATTAGAAAAGCTGTCAAAGTGACGGTGTTGATCCCTTTTATAAACTCACGTATTTGATTACGTACGTCTTATTATTAATCGGGTATCAGATAAATAATCGAAGAGGTTCTAAAGATAACCTGAGCTAGATTTATTTTAACTTAAAAAAGCGTCCCGATATGGAAAATTGTGTCTCAATTACGAAGTAATCTATATTAGAACAATAGTATGCAATGGTAAACGAATGATATCAACGATATCGATTATTTATTATAGGCATTATAGAGCGAAAGACGTGACCGATATATTGGCGCTATTAATGAGACACAACTAAATCCACGGGCAAGTGGAAAGAGATAAAAACGGCCTTGCATTTATGAAACCGGTTCCGTAACGAATATTCGAAGCAATTAATTTTAAGGGGCGGCGCGGCCAAAGAAATTCGGAAATCGAAAGTCGGAGATATAATATTTTGATCGCGAATTATAGTTAAAAGCATTCCGTACGGGGAAGGGGGAGATGAGCGTTACAATATTAAAATTGAAAAACAGGCGGTCTGAGCTCCAGGCCCGAACGCATTTATTCATATATATATATATTATATATGGCGAGTAAAAGCGAAAGGGCAAGGATGATTATATGTGAAGTATTGTGTGAAAAAACACACTCGATAAATGTCAAAAAAAAATCAAAAAACATTAAAAGTCTTCGAATTAATAAAAAATCAAGAAATTAAAATATTAATTTAGAAGTTATACATTGTTAGTAAAAGCGATTGTACTCCTAGATGTTACATATTTTAAGTTGAGCATTTGAGTTGAATGTAAATTAAAAATCGCGCGCGCGCGCGCGCGTGTATGTGTGTGTATGTGTGTGTGGTATAGGCCTATACTTTATAAAGTTGACCTCGAAGAGTTTCAGCAAACATAATTATATGGATGGCAGTATACATATTATAACTATATAAGCACATAATTAAATATTCTAAAGAGAAGAAATAATATATCATAATTGGCACTGTGTCAAAATGATGAAAAGGTGTTGCAGAATAATTTATTATTTTGAAAATTTATAATCACTAATTTCCAATCTCGTCATTATTTAAAATTCAAATAGTGTACAGAAAAAAATTCAGTGCTGGTTAATATTCAGCAATACATACAAAAAAAATATCTTCATCCATTAAGGTGGCTCGAGCGGGTTTTTCCTACGAATTATAACAGAACGTAGCTAATTTATCTGGCTTGAAAATGATATAAAAATGGAAGAAGGTTAGCGATAAATTTTTGGGATTATCTTAAAAATGACATTTTCCCGTTAGGATTCTCTCATTGATGCCCGTACGCGTGGTCCTTAATTATTATTAGAAATAAAATTTCAATAAGAATTTGATTAAATATTTTTTGTATAAAATTAATTCGTGCGATAGGAATACAATGTAAACGTGTAAGTTGTGGTTTTTTTTATGTTTTTCATTCTATTAACAGTATCTATTTTTAAAATTTTTATCGCGTCTACATAAAGTTTTTAATTCAGGATTTCCGAAGTTTTCGAAAAATTTTGAAGAAATCGATTATTTGACTCAATGTGCTTTTATATATAAATAAAAAAATTGAAGTGGACTTGATCGCGGGTCCCCGATTTGATATGACGTCATCATCTTCTCGATTTACGTTAAAGCCTTAGTTACTCGATTATAATATTATATATGGCTATGCCTTATAGAGCTGCGACATTGCTTAATCCTTTATTCGACTAATCACCCTGGCTTATTTCCACGCTTATAAAAAGTCGACAATTTGCCAGACGCGCTGTACATTTTTTCGTTTAATGTAATAACTGACGCAGCAATTATTTATGCGCATTTATGTACTAAAGCACGCGAATGGAAACGTATCTTTTATATACATACGTATATAATTTCAATATCCTAAATGAAAATCACACTTGTTTTAATATTTGTATAATGCAAAAAATAATACCTTGGTACGCTTTAGAATAATAATTAAAAATTACAATATTATCAGTTTCGTATGGATTGAACTTTATTTGCATAAAATTATGTAGGAAATTATATATATATATATATATATATATATATATATATATATATATATATATACACATATATATAAGTTTGTTCAGAAATGAAGAACATATTTCAAATAATTTTCAGATTTTTTTTAAAAAAACGCTCGATACTGATCTTAGTATAATGAATTTCAATTCATCAATGTATATTTATCCTATTCTTCTAAGTTTTCTTACGTATAAATACAATAATGAATAAATACAATATTCGAAAGGGAAAAACTACGGTTACAATTTTATTTTTATAATACGACCAAGTTATGCAACTATTATGTATATATAATATAAACATCTCACTCACATCAATTCACATTTCTCATTATCATAATTTGGCCACACTAAAGCTCCATTATATAATTGCGTTACTTATACTGTCAATAATCTTATTTAAAAATTAATTAATTTACTTGTTGAATATATAAAGTTGAATATATTGAAAATATTTGTTTTTAATTACTCAATCATTAAAATATATTTATGTAGAAATAAAGTATGCATTAAAAATGTATTAAACTTAAAAGTTAATCAAAATTAATTTTTTTATTGATTATCAATATTAATCTTAATATTTGCCACATTATTCTTATTAAATTAAACTGTTGATTATAATTTTGTAAAAGTATATTCTATCTTAACAGTTTTTTGATAATAAATATTGAAATTTTCGAAAATTAAGAGTTACATATAATATTGAATTTAATTAAATATAAACCAAATCAATAATAGAATAAAAAAAATGATTAAAAAATGTTATTGCTGATGATACATTTATATATATATATATATATATATATATATATATATATATATATATATATATATATATATGATCTTTGTAAATAGAGGTTTTTAATAAATTTATTTTTATTTTAGAATAATTTGACCACTATGACTAAAATAAAAACATGAAAATTGCATTGTAATTCTTAGAAAATGTTTCTTTTTTCTAGGCGAAAGCATCCAGAAAATGCTGGCGAATCTACCAGCCAAGAGGGCGACACGGAAAGTTTTGCAAGAAAACGCAGCGCGATCCCAACGACGACTGCGAAGCGTAAGTTATACTTTAACTGAATAGCTTCTGACTCGCTCTTCAATACAAACGCGTATTTTTTATAATCTAACCGCGTTTTCGTTTGCTTTCATGCTTAATAAGGTCCCATTTTTAGTGCAATCGCGCAGCGAATTATCCATTATTTACTATCTAAACGAGTTCATTAATATTAACGCATAATGAAATAATATCATAACTATTTGAATGATATTATTATCTCTCCCCCCGACACATATATTCGTTTAATTTCTAAATTAAATCATGAATTGATCTATGCACATATTTTCACAAGTATATAACACCAGAAGGATATTAGAAAGTATTTACGATAATTTTTATCATCTCACATCGTTGCTATTTTAAATTGGTTTTTATTTCTATTTCACATACTATTATCGAAATTTATAATATCGCGACGACTGGAATCAAAAATAAAGTAAAGGATTGATTCAAAATTTTTGTAGCACATAGATGTTGAATAACTTGATCTGTGTAAAAGGAAAATATAGGCTGCCAATGCGCATTCTAATAAAATCTCTGGCGTAGGTTCATAATAATTAACACAATAATTAAGTACTGCTTAATTTAACGACATAATGGAGATGGCGAGATTACACGGATCGCGTAAAATTAGGTTGAATTATGTTCTAATGAACGAGCAGTTTATGTGTATATGCATATAATTGAATAATATAATATATCGTGTCCTATTCATTGCATTGCATATCCGCTCACATACATTGAGACTAATAACGTTTAAGAAATTATATAAACAAAATTAATTAATTGTATGATCTATTTGATTTATCAAGCGAAAATAAATATTTAAGAAACCAATAATTAGAAAATCAATAATTGAAAATGTACGTTCGTTTTTATGCACCGATTGATACGCGGTAATGAAGGCGCGGTTTTTCATTTTAAACGAACTTCCACGATGATTAAATAGAACAATCGCGACTACTTAATTAGATTAAATTTATACTCTGCTTTTCGAATCAGTTGGCTCGTAAACAAAATAATCTTGTAATGTAGACATAACATGTCATTTTTTCCTTAATACTAAAAAGTATTAATAAATTTTTAAATAAGTTATTATGTCATGATTATAACATTATAAATAATTATTTACGCCACTCTGGCTGAAAAATCTCGAGTTTAATACGATTTTATGGATTCAGTGATGTGTATAATAAAACAAATTATAAATCGACATACGCGTATAGAATTCTATTATTATAATATTTTGATTAATACGCCAGAGTATCCTGAATTTATTTCGACGGATTGTCGCTCAAAAATGTGACTCAAAATTAAAAAAAAAAATGTTTGTACTTTTCTGAAATTATCTTGGCCATTCTCGTATTGTACTCGTGAGTACATTGCACAAAATGTAACAAAAGTTTCGAGACTGTCGAATATTTTGCCCATTAGCAAAAATTAAATTGAAAACCATTTTCGAAGAGATGGTTCCCATAAAATTTCATAGAGTTTGCTCCAAGGAATTAACCGACGGCCTTGACTTTGATCCCGAGATTATTTTTATGCAGTTCATTGGATAAACAGCTTTTATTTCTCAAATTCTTTGAATCAAAGAAGTCCCTGGGGCTCTAGCAAGAAATATATTTCCAGAATCGCATTATTCAAGAAAATGGTTCATATAATACGAGTTGGTTAAAGGAATTGACTGATGACCTTGACTATCACCCCAAGGTCATTTTTATTCGAAGCAGTAAAAAATGTAAAAAGGAATATTTGTACAATAGAAATAATTCATTGCTATATAGTTAAATTAATATGATCTTCAAATAATCTCAGACGGATAATTCAATCCCAGACCAAATACTTTTTGTGAACGTACAATTTTCCGGGTTTTACACATTTCTTTAAAAAAAAAAATAAGAATCTCCTTTAAAAAAATTACAATCTGACTTTCAGATATACAAATTATATTGGGATTAATGTAAAGTAAATAAGTCAATTCCTTCGGACAAACTTTTTTATGAAATATTTTCTCAAATAATACGATGCAGAAAAGTTATTCAAAGGCGTTACTTTCATTTTGTCCTATATATGGATTTGTACATACGAAGATTTTATTTTAATTTTGAAATTTTATCTAGTGTTTCCTGCAACTGCTTTAAAAAAACAAAACACTAGGTCGTCACTATATATAAAATTCTTGATTAACTTTTTAACTTTTTTTTTATCTACAATTTTATACACGTAGAGAATAACTTGCAAAGACAACTGAATAATATTGGATAGAATTTAATTTTTATTTTTAATTATAACAAATTATTGTCGTGATTAAAAACGAAATCGAGGTTTTAGTAGTTATTTTCATTCGTGTGTTTAAATTTTCACAAGAATTATAGTTACAACCTATATATTTGTTATTCAATATGCTCGTTTAAGCCCGCTATATGTAATAATTTCTAATTTTTTTTATTCGAAAAAGTTCAATAATTTACTCGAAAAAGTACCTCATTGTTATTGTATTTTATCACATTTGCCCCTTCTATCATTAAAATTTTAGTGAAGTCTTTGCTGCTACTGGAGCTACAATAGTTAACAGATAAACCTGGGACGAACGACGTCATATTAACTTACGGGTCGTTAAATTCTAAGAGAATATATATATATAAAAGAAACGCATGATGTTTGCTGACAAGTGATGCTGAGGTTTCTTTTAATGCAATAGGTAGTAATAAACTGATTAATTGTGACTATTTTATCAATTTAACGGTACAAAAAAAACATTCATTATCTGAAAGGATGGAATCATTCAAAGCTTTTATAAAATAACAGAATCATTCAAAGGCCAAAATATGATGATAGTTGTCGATGACAATATTATATTATTAGAATAAGTCGACGAGGTCGTGGGGGTTCATTCTTATCATAAGAATAAGAATAATTCTTTTTTTATTCTTTTAAAATATCTAATCATTATAGATAAACTTGTTGAATATTTAATAGGCCAAATGTTCAATGTTCCATTCTTCTACATACGATAAAAAAAATTTGTCCCGTCGTGATAATTTATTAGAAGCGTTTCCATGAAAGTAAATACACAGCGCTTGAAAATCACAATATTGTAAAAAAAAACGAATAACGAGAGCGGAAGAAAGCAATATTAGAGAACAATGCTAAAAGTTCCAAGACGTCAATGGAGACAGAGTGAGGGCGCGCGGTCACACATACACACACACACGCGCGCGCGCGCGCTTTTTCAAACAACCCAGATAAATCCCACTGGTATAACCGCGGTTGGCGCCGCGTAGTCTAAAAAAGAAAATGCGCGAGTGAGACGGTGGTGTGGTGAGAGCGTGCGCGGGAAAAGGAAAACGTAGCAATAAGACAGAGAGAGAGAGAGAGAGAGAGAGAGAGAGAGAGAGAGAGAGAGAAGGAGGGAGAGTGAGAGAGAGCGAGCCGAAGCAAGTTGAGGTCAGCTTTCGCGGATAGTTGGCGCCGGTCGCGAATCCTAGAGCCTGAGATTTTCCACTCATAAGCTCAATTGCACAGTAGAGTTTCCGAGTGGGACCCCGCGTGCATGCGTACCTATATATCATATATATATATATATACCTCCAACATGACCCAAATGCATCGGCGCGAAACACAGCTTATATATACGTATATACACAATGCACACGCGATAAATAGGAGAGAAAAAACGGGATAAGAGAGCAAAGAGTTGCGCCGAGAGCAACTATAATGCCGCGCGCGCGAAAACGAGAGCGACGTTATATATATATATATATGTATATATATATATATATATATATATATATATATATATACACGAGAAGGAGCGAGAGATAGTGATAAGAGGGGCAGGGGTGACTGATCGAGCCCGCGCGTTCCCCCATATTTGTTAGTAGCGCGCGGAACGCCCCCTCAGGCTCGTACCAGAGAATGCTATATCGATTTAGGTGTGTGGAGCAGGGATAAAGAGTGGGGGAGCGTCCACCGCAATAATTTAAAAGGCAATTAGCGGAGAATTTTTGTTTGAGTGGATTTTGGGTACTTGGGCCGTTTTGGCGAAACGTTCCGCTGCAGCGATGCGCCAAGCCTCTTTTTTATCCGTCACCTCGTCCTTTTTGTTTGTGCTTTAAACTGATGCACCATTGCAATATAGTTGCCTTAATTGAATAAATTAGAATTATCGGGATTAGATTTACTAACGAATTTGCGCAAAGTAAGTAAGTAAGTAGTGTGTGTGTGTGTGTGTGTGTGTGTGTGTGTGTGTGTGTGTGTGTGTGTGTGTGTGTGTTACGAGAGTAATAATATACAGAATATTAATTATAAATCAGTATAATTTTTTGACCGATAGTAATACTTTTGCATGCCCCTACTATAAATCCATTTTTTTTTTCTTGAAATTTGTATATGTCTCGCTAACTAGCTTTTACAATATCTAATGTTTATAACGTAGTTAGAAATTTAATTGAGGAAAAACAAAAATTTACTATCAGGGATTTACTCGAACAAAGCTCTGCTTTTTATCGTTTAAAGTTTTATAATACCAGCGCTGTATTTGGATATTAATTAGCTACAGAATTTATGGGATAATTTAGTTTATCGACGGATTTCGAAAAAATTCTTCCACAATTCATACGATTGAGTTTTCGATAACTTTTATAATTTGATTTGATATAATACATTTATGAGGAAGTCAAGTTTCTTTGAATTATTCACATTTGCGTTTAAATTTCATTTGTAGTCTTTTATTGAAACTCTCGAATTCTGGAATAATCTTAAATTTCGCTACTCAATAGAAAAACAGCATAAGAATAAGTTGTAATAAGCAACTAAACTAAACATCTATTACCATTCAACGAAACATACAATATAAATTTTATTATAATGCTCTTCTTCATAAGGTTGAATTATTGATTTATAATTAACAGGATTAATGTTATTATAATTTAATAAGTTCTAATGAAAGCTTGATAGTCACATTCTTATAATTTATTTTATTTAATAAGAATATATATATATATATATATATATATATATATATATATATATTTAATAAGCATATCATTGGCTGAAAACATGTTCAAATTTTATTTTTCGTAAATATTTATTTCTGATACCTTTCCTATAAGTTAATGAGACATATATTTTATAAATCAATGATATTACTTAATTTAAGAAAAGCCTTTAAGAATTGATGAAAGAAATACTGTTTTTTCTTTCGTTATGTATTATTTCTAAAATAAAATTATTTTCTGGATGTCCCTAACGTTAAAAAAATATTGTTTTTGATATATTTATATTTATTATATATTGTAGTTCATTTCATACCAAAATTTTGGAAAGACATATTTCATTTCATTTTAAACATATACTTTATATCGAAAACTTTTATATATTTGACATAATGATAAAATTATGTAAAATCCATAAGTAGATATACTGTAGATTTTATAGTTTTTAAACATTTTGTTGAAACATTTTAGCAGTATTAAAAACAGCCGTTTTTATGTTTGCTTTAGGTTCAATCCCGATCTACTGCTGCTGATAATCCAGCTTCGCGAATAGTAAAGAGCAAGGCCGTATTACGCAATAAACTTTTGAAAAATGCCAAGTCCTACCAGCGCAAGAAAAACCTACGAGAAGAAAAACAACAAGAAAACGATGCTAGAGCTGACGCTGAGGATAAAGAAGATGTTGAAAAGTTGTCCGCAGTTGCTGTGGGTGCGAAAATACGCACATGTCGCACTATTTATAAGAAAAAGAACATTTTATCGAAGGAAAACGCTATCAAGCACGCCGAGCAGTCAAGGTGCACCATCAACCTTCGCAGCGCGATCACCTTGGTCCGCGAGGAAGATGCGATAGAAAGTAGTAAAAAGAAAGCCGCTATGCAGTCGGAAAAACCGGTAAATCTGGAGCTCCCAATGGGTAAGCTAAGGAAGAAGCGCATAGTCGGTCAAATAATGTCGATGAACGCCTCACTGAAAGCCAAAACACAGCTGCGCACGAATGATGGAAAATTCGCCCCCCGAAGCGCCAGCAACGGTGAGAGGAAACTGATTGTGCCGCTTGATTCAAAGAGCGTCAAAATTAGGAGGCCAATAAACGAATCGGTACGTCTATTCACTCGTTCTAAGCTTAGAGCGGCAGCTAAAATGGCTTGGAAAGAACACACCAAGATCTCTAGGCGCATCACCAGGTTGCGCACCCTAGAAACTGAAAATATGAATATTGCTGTATCAGAAATAGCCTCGAGCTCCGTGAGTAAAGAGGAGAGCCCAAACGATAACGCAGGCGTTACCAAGCAGAGATTGTCTAGGACTTCTTCAAGAAATTCCTCGCTGAATCATCGCAATCTCGATGGCTCCGCCGCCGAGGAGAAGATCGTTGATAAATCGTCAGAAAATATATCATCGCCGGTTGCCGTCGGTAGGGGTAGAAAACCAAAGAAAGAAGCACTCGATACTCGAACACTCGTTAATGATATGAGCTCGACAAACAAACACCAGGAACAGCAACTTGAATTACCTAGTGAGATGAAGACTAGAAGTCAAAAAATAAATGCAAACGCTTCGCCTGCCGCAAGGCTGGAGCCAAAAACCAGGCGTTCGATCACTTCCAAAGACGCAGCTATAGACTCGCCAAAAAGAAATTCGAAAATCGGTAGTGAGGTATCAGCGTCTTCGCAAATAATGAACGATAAGGAGAGACCAGGCTCGATCACCAGAAGCAATTCGAGAACGAACAAAGAAAAGGCTGACACGACAGGAGAAAACACAAATAATAAAAAGATAAATGTCTCCAAAGAGATGAGCGAGAAGAAATGTCCGAAACGTATTCAGAAAGATCCAGTGGAAAAGAATTTAGTAGATTCCGAGGTGCAGACTGATACTTTTCCACCACCTGCTAAAAAGGAAAAGGTTTTAAGAAAATCGCTAAGAATCAAAGAGATTGATTCCAAAGAAACAGTTGGCGAAAGCTTGCCAACGGTAGATCCTTCAATGGCGAAGAATGATGCTGAGAGTGTGAAAACAGATGCTCGTGTTCTTATCAATGAACTGAAAATAAGTGATGGCATTGCCAATGTTAAAGAGGTGCAGGAATCAATCCAAAAAAAGATTGTCTCAGGCAAACGTCGTGGGAGAGCTAAACGTATATTAGAGAACAAAGATTCTACAAGCGCCCCTGTGAATTCAGTGACCGAAGAACTGAAAAAAGGTGAGCCAGAAGCAGAATCTAAAGATGATGGTGAACCTTCAGAAATCAATTCTAAATTTACGGAGATAGCTGAAAAAGAAGCAACACCTGTAAAAGAAAAAGATAGTAATATTAGTGGTAACAGTAGTCTACAAAATTTAAGCTTGGAACATCTTCAGCAGGAGTCCTCTAATTCAAATATGGATAGCGGCAAAGAGAATTCATCTGAAACGATCATTAATGTGTCGAAGTTAAAGGTTGTTCGGCCAAAGAAAGCAAGAGGCTTTCGAAGAGATAGTAAGGTACCTGGTACAAAAAGATCGCTTAGCAGCGTTATTGGAATTCTTACTGAAGGCGTTAATGTGCCGGTAGATACACAAGAACCTACTATAGTGTTAACAGTGCAAACTACAATAGAAAATGATGGTAATCATTCAGAGAATGCTTACCAGAGTAACGATCAGCCTGTTATTGAAAGCAGTTCTGTCAGTAAAGAGGAAGCTAGTAAATCCGAAGAGAACAATAAACCTATTGAGGTTTGTAAGATTTCGAATGTTAGTGAGGCTCAGAAGAAAGATAAAGAAATAGCCTTAACTATTGAAAACGCTAAAATTGAAGAGTTAGAAAAATTGAAACCTGTTGAAGATCAGAAATGTATACCGTCTTCTGATGCGGAAAACGAAGCAAAGTTGAGTACATTACCTGCTGAAGCACATTCAAATGACATCATTTTGGATTTGACAAGGAGAAAACCAAAAGGAAAGGGATCTTTTTTGGAGAAAATTGTATCTAAAATAGCCAAACAAAAAGATGTCTCACTTGAAGGTGAAAGTAGTTGTAATTTGGATATTGCACACATTTCTTGCGAAAGTCAAAATAATTGTGAGAATATTGAGAATGTTAAAATACGAGAATGTGATAGTACAATATTATCAAAAGAAACAAAATCTGAAAGTTTAATAAATAAAACTGCGAATTTAAAATTATGTGCAAATGAGTCGATAAATATTGTAAATATTATTGAGACTGCTACGCCACCTGTAGATGGAATTGTAGTTGATAAATTAGCGACCAATAGTAATAATAATAATGCTGCTGATATTATCGAGGAAACGCTTCCAACATCCCTGGATATTAATAAAGATATTAATAAATCAGAAGAAAATAATATATTAGCAGAAGATAATAATATTTTAAACACTACAACAACAAACAGAGATGATTCAGAACAAGTTATGGATTCTGAATTAAAAACAATTATCATAGAAAAAGGTGAAAAAGGTGAGGAATTGCAATCTAGATCGAAAAAACGGTCACTAGAAAGTAATTCTCCCAAGAAAAATAAAAAGAAACCTGTTATTAGTGAAAATTTAGAAGAAGAAAATGAAGAAGAAATATGTCTCGCAGATATAATGAAATTAATCATTCGGTCAAATTCAAACGAAACTCAAAATTCAACAAATGCTAATGTGAAGCATGAACCTGTGAAGCCAGGAAAAAGAAAAACTCCAGAGGATGATACTGAATTCAATTCTGTTTATACAAATAGTGAACTTACATGTGCCTCGGTAACTTGTAAAAAAGATAAAGAAACTATTAGAAAATGTAGACGTAAGGATGGGCAGAAGAAAAAAGAGAGTGAAATATCTGAATCTATTGAAAAATATAACAATAAAGATGCGAATGTTCAAGAAAATTTCGATTTAGATTTAAATAAAAAAAATATTATATTAGAATTAACGGGTAATAGCGATAATATTGCTGTGCCAGAAGAAAGTGCGATTACTTTAGGACCAAATAAAGAAATTATAGAAGAAAAGCAAACTTTCGAATCTGGGGATACTGAAATCACAATAATAAATAATCACTTAGCTACAGAACCAACTCCAAAAGTAGAATTACTGAAGCAAAAAGAAAATGTAAAAATTGATCTTGTAGATATACAAAGTAAAAAGACGTTAGATAATGATTCAACAGAGAAAAAGAAAAAAGGAAGAAAAAAGTTATTGAAAAGGAATTCAGAACAAATTGAAGACTTAGATTTTGAAGAAGATAAATCTTCGGTTGCACTTAACGAATCGTTTAAGATTCCAAAATCTACTGAAATAACCAAGTCAACAAAAAAACGCACTTCTAAATGGAAGTTACATTCCAAAAATATCAGCAGCGACCAAGAATCGGAAAAAGAGGAAGATGACATTCTCAGTAAATCTGTAGTAGATGAAAAATCGGAAATTAGTTCAGATTATTTAGATCCGAATTCATCGATGTCTGAATCAGAAGAGAGAATAACAACAAGGCGAGTTTCGAAAAGAATCACGCGAATCAATAAGAGTGCGACTAGTGAAGAATTATTTGTAGATATAAAGGAATCAGATGAGTCAGATGTCTCCTCGGCAAGTGAAATAGAAACGTCGAGAAGAAGACGTTCATTACGCAAACACGTGACTCTTGACAGTAGTCGTGATGTTTCTTTGAGTTCTATTGATGAAAATTCTTTATCTATAGATAGTAAACCTGAAAATAAAAGCTCGGTCGATCAAGATTTTTTATCTATGAATAGCAAACCAGCAAAGACAACTTCTGTTGATGAAACATCTTTATCTATGGATAGTAAACTGGAAAAGAAAAGAAAGAAAAAATCTAAGATTACAAATGAACATATGGATTTACATAGCGATATTAAACTTCCCACAGAATCTGGTACAAAAGCTGTTGAAATATATCATGAAGAAAATCTTAATGAAAATATTGAGAAAATTGTTGAAAATTATCAGAATGAGAATATAATAATTGAATCATCAACAGTAGAAATATCAGCTTTTGAAAATAAAATAAATGAGAAATCAGGAGAAGGTTTTATTGAGAAACTAGAATCTGTAATTACAAGCGAAAAAATAATTGATATTGCAGAGACTACAGCACCTCAAGAAAGAGAACAATTAGTCGATAAAGTTTCCACATCAGAAAATGAAATAACCTTAAAGGTTAATACTGTCAACGCCAGTGATAAAGAGGAATCTTTATTATCCCCTGAAATTTCCAGTGGTGAATTGGAAACTGGTGTGGAAGACTGTACAAATCCTGATGTACAAACACCGAAAAAGCGGTCGGCTGGTAATTTCGCTGTAGTTACAAAGTCAGGCAAGATATTGATTGTTGAAAAGAAAAAGAAACTAACTAAAGAGGCTCCTAAATTTTTCTGTAATGTTTGTACAACAAGTTTTACCCGAAAGAGTAGCTTGAAAAAGCATAATTTATCACAGTCCCATATTCTGCAAATCACAGTGAGCGGTGATAAGAATATTATGAATCATTCTCAGGATATCAACGAAGATCTCACAGAGCCTGAAGACAAAGAAGATGAAGAAGAAACCGAAAAAGATGAAGAAGAATTAGAAAAAGAAAGCAATTTTGATATAGAAAAAGAAGAAAATAAAGAAAAAGAAATTGTAAATAATTTGGTTACAAAAGAATCTGAAACTATTTTACATCAAGAATTAATTGAAGAATCAATCAACGTGAACAATGATAATAGTATGGTAAATTTGAGTAAGCCTATTCTCAATAGTGTATTAATAATTCCTGAACCTACATTGATTCATAAATCACCTCAAGAGGAACTAGAAGACGAGATGTTAGATGAAGAGATATGTAAAATTACCGAAAATATGAGCCATGATGAGTATGTACTTACCGATCATGTTAGTCCAGATATTCCAGAAGCGGCTTCGTCACCTATACAGCAAACAAAAGTTTCTGCAGTAATGCCTGAACCTACGTTGAAGATCACTTCGAAAAGTAAAAAGAAAGAAAAGAAAAGAAATCTGGCTGACGAACATCTTGACTTGGATACTCCACTTCCGAATAAAGTTATACCATTGTTAACCGAGTTAACAGTGGACAATTCTGATGTAGAAAATATAGAAGAAAGAATTTTAACAGAAAAATCTGTATTTAATCAAGAACAAGTAGAGAAAGTTAATGAATTTGTTAAAGATCTAAATGAATCAGAGACAAATGTTGACGAAGAAACTTTGCAAAATAAAAAAGAACGAAAATCAAAAAAGAGCTTAGAAAATTACGCCATAACTAGCGATATTAGAAGAACTAGTCGTAATAGGACTCAGAATGTTACTCAAACAGTAGCTGTTAATGTTGCAGAATCGTCGCGTCCAAAAAGAAATCAACTTAGACCTAGCTATAAAGAAGAGGAAGATTTTGATATTCTTGAGTCTGACAATAGCAATAGTAATGCTAAAAAAGAATTCTCCAGAACCAAAAAAGATATTACCAATGTGACTATTTGCGACGAACTGAATGATCTTGAAAATTCAGACTGAAACAAATAAATCGAGAGATTCATCAAGAGCAAAAATAGATATACCAACAAATAATGTTGATAGTACACTTTCTGACGTTGAAAAATATGAAAAATCTAAGAAAAAGAACCAAAACAATCAAAACGTTCAGCCTTCTGACGTCGAAATTGAGATTCAAGATCAATTACAGAATGATGAAAAAGAAATAATAATAAACGATGATATCGAAAATCTGTCAAATCTATCTAAGATTGAAAATGATTCTGTAGAAGAAGAATTGCAAGTTAAAGAACGAAAATCTCTTAAAAAAGCTTCCAAAAAGAAAAAAGGTAGGAAACAAAGAAAATCACAATTGGAAAATGAAGTCTCTAGTGTTGATGAGAATGTATTTGTAGATAATGAAAAAACATGCATTGAAAAATCAGAGGAAGTCATAAAAGATGAAAAGCCGTCTGTCGTTGAGAAACAACACAAAACTAAGAAAAATCAGAAAAAAAAGAAAAGTACATTAGATAATGAAAAAATAGAAGAAGTTTTCAAAGATAATCAAAGCTTTGAAAAACCTGCTTTGGTGGAACAAGATTTAAACTGCAGAATCCAAACAAAAAAATGATGATAAAAGGATGAAGTCAAATGTATTGCTCGATTCGTCTTTTGAAACATCTAAAACGTCTTTTGTTTATAAAACAGAAATAGCTATTCCTAGTTTGATAACGGATCCTCTAAAAAATTTCGAAATATCATCTTTTTCAGAAGAAACAAAAACAAATGACAATGCTGAAAAACAACTAGCATTTTCAAATGCGAACACCGAGAATTGGACAACATCTGAGGATGCTAGGAATGATTTAACAGCTTCAATGCTCACAGGTTTTGATAGTGACGAAAATTCCCTTGACACTAACATGTCCGTTGATATTCAGAAACTTCTAGATGATCCAGAAATGACTACAGAAATTGCGAAACCATCTGAAGAAGATTCTAAAGCTACGGATAGTTTGCTGACTAATATTGAGCCTGCCAATATTACTAATATCAAAGAACCGAAAGCAAGTGAATTTTCTAAACCTGTTGATACTGAATACAAAGACGAAGAAAATCTTGAGAAAAATTTAGTTGGCACAGAATTAGAGGCCGCAACTGCTGTAAAAGTTACGTCTGCCGAAGAAAAGAAAGGTAAAAGTCGAGGTAGAAAACCTAAAAATAACAATGTTAAGGTGACGAACGAAGTTTCCAATCTTGGTGAAGAAAGTGAAGTCGAAGCAGAGAAGCAGAAAGAGAAACTAGAAAAGAACAAAAACAAGATAGTAAAGAGCGTATTTGGACGAGTTTTTGGCGGTGAAAAGACAGATAAAGTAAAAGAAGTTCTCGATGATTGGCAGTCGCGATCCGAACATAATTCCTCTGGTAGTGAAGATGAAAAAACTATCAGAAACGGTCGATCCAGATCGAAGAAAAATTTACGGAGCAGTAGCGGATCGAAAAAATCTGCAGAGGCAACGGGCAGAAGTAGACAGAGCAAAAAGCGAGCCGAGGAACTCATCTCGCGAGCATTTAATGACGATTCACCCGTACCCGAAAGCGATCGTTTAGCAAAAAGTCAGAGAATGTCTAAACGAAATCAAGAAAAATCTAAAAGTCCTGTAGAAGAAAAAGAAGAGGATGATGATGAACTCAGTGCAGAGGAGAAATACGATGGATCGCAACCAATAGTGGTAAAATCTAAGAAAGGAAGAAAGAGAAACGCCGTTAAAGATTTCAGTACGTCTATGGATGGTTCTAAACAGGCCAAATATCAAAAGAACGATGACGACCACCAAGAAACTATTGAAAAATCTGAAAATTCTCAAATCTCCACGCTTGATCAGGAAGAATTTCAGCCATCCGAACTGGCAGATCCCAATAACGATGCTGAGGTAGAAGACGATGATGAGGGGAGGGCATCACCCTTTTATTCGCGTGATACGAGCGACAACGAAGTCAGCCTAGATTCCTTCACGAGTAGCATCAATGAACGCGAGCAGGAGAAGCCATCCAAGAAGCTGAAAAAGAAATCGCGTAGCTTGTCCAGTGGCTTTTCAGGCGAAAAAGTTGTGATCAGGTCGCCTCAGTCCTTGTCTCAGAACGAGGACAATGACGGCCCGACCGAGATGGTAACGATTGCACCCACCGACGCTATCGAGGATAATGCTCTTGACTTGGAGATGGCGAACATCGAAAGAAACACGAGTCCAGAGAAGCCTTCAAGGCAAGCCACGAAGGTTCTTAACTTTGATGAGGAACTGTTTGTCGAGTGCTGCTCGAGGCTGAAGGCGACGAGTGAAAAAGAACTGCGGGGAGCTAAAAAAATCAAGCTCGATCACTCCGCCGATCAAATGGTGAGCAGTGGATTCTATCATCAGCATCATCATCGAAAGGACGAACCATTGATCGGATTCAAGAGCACTAAGGATCGGTGGAGAGACGTGGAGAGTCAGAATAGCTTGGGAAGCTTGTTGGAGTCAGTCAATCAGGTAAGAGATGAGAGGTTTTTTTTTCTCGAAAATGAAGCCTATTTATATGTAGAAGTACTTCCATGAGTTTTGAATGCGTTATTATTATGTAAATTTTATAGAGTAGAATTGATTGTATGATACGTGGAAAGGTGTTTCGCATCTCAGGGTTTATCTTCTAAAGGTATAATGGCTGAGTCGAACTCGAATATATGAATCGAATAAATAATCGAGATTTTATGATTCTGTATTTAATTAAAAGCATATAATTTTATTAATAAATTGATTAATTTGCAGAATATATATATGTGTATTCTATTATTAATTCATAAAACTAATAAAATGCTGAATGTGTATATGATTATTTACTGTGTAAATCGTAGCCTTGAAAAGAATAAAATTATTCTGGAAATCATAATTCATTGGTCCAAATGTATTCTTATTCATTAAGTAAGATATATGATTCATCTATAGTAAAAAGAAAATTAATAATTCATTGTTATTGACTTGCGTTATACATACACTTAAGCTCAAAAAACTAATTATAGAATATTAGCATTTTTTTAATTGTATTGAAATGTGATTTCAATAAAAATTATAAAAGTGATATAATATACTTTAAAGTTTCCAAAATTAAAGAATACCATTGGGATCGTTGAAAAATAATATAAATCATAAATTTATAAATATATTTCTAAACAAAAACTATAACTTTTTAAAAATTATAAGTAGTAATGTAAGAAAGCATTTCCTTGGACAAATTTTCATAATATTATATAATAATAATATATATAATAAAATAATAATAATATACTAATGTGTGAAACAATTTCTTATATGATTTAGTTTAACATTACCAACAGAAATATTTGCAATTAAATTACATAAATAAAGATGTGTCACGGTTAGTTGACAATAGATGTTTTTATATTTATATATATATATATATATATATATATATATATATATATATATATATATATATATATTAGTGTACTTTATGACTAGGAAACAATTCAAGTATAAATTTATCTGTAAATCATTTTGCTATTTAAAAAACATTTTTCCTCATAATCTCCATGTTTAATTATGTATACTCATAAATTTTTCTGTTTATCTTCTACATCTTTGTAATAATATAAACAATATATGGTTCTTATACATGTTTCGAAATGCTTTTCACATTACTTTTTTACTTGAGCATCGATTTTACCTTTATAAATTCTTATTTAAATCCTTATGGTTTCGAGTAAAAATGAATTTGTATCAAATTGGGATAGTGCGCAAACTCTGGCAATTTTTAGTATGGAATATTTTGGCAGTAATTGACAAAGTCTGGAAAAATTCGTCAATGTTTGGTAATGATGAAAGAAGTCTGGTAAAGCTTGGTGAGCATGAAAGAAATTGAAAAAAATATTCACTACATATTGTGTAGAAATGAATTTCGAACAGTGTCAATAAAATATTGTTGGAAAATTACCAGATCTTGAAAAATATTGTTAGACTATCCCAAAAAATGAGTTTGAAAAGCTTTATCAGAGTTTTACAGATTTTGTTGTAGGTATACTAAGTTAATTTTCTTAGTAGCGTTTGAGAAAGCTCTAATAAAGTTGTGTCAAAATTCTGGCAAATTTTAATAAGGTCATTTGTTGCCATTATCGCTACAATTCCGTGTTCCAAGACGCATGCAAACGATTCTAATTCCGCGATATTGTACGCGAACTTCCAATTTGCCCGTGTCGTAAATGATACATTTTTTCATTTAATCCATCAACAGCTGCTCGGAGAGGAGTACAACAGCAACGAAAAGGAGTACTCGGCCTCAGCGATGACGAAGCGCGGCCGCAGTCACGGCGGTCACAACCACCATCACCATCACCACCACTATCATCACAATCGCCACCACCACCATCATCACCATCACAATCGTCACAACAGCGCGCGCTCGAGCCGCTCGGCGAGCCCCGAGGACGGCCTGCTGACGCACCGACTGCTGGCGAATCGCGGCGACGACGACGACGAGGACGAGGACGACGAGTGCGTCATCGGCGCCGGCGGCGGCGTGAATCACGGCTACGACGACAGCCTCGACGTCGCGTTCGAGCACAACAACAAGCTGCGCAACAAGATACAGCAGAGGATGCGCGAGAGCGAGAACCTCATCGCCACGTCGTTCGGCCAGCAGAGGATGATGGGCAACGGGGAGGAGGGCGGCCACGGCATCCATCACGGGGCGGCCGCGCAGCTCGAGGACGGCTACGCGGGCTACGGGCTCGACGTCGGGCACAAGGGGAAGACGGGCCACGGCCTCGGTGGCCTGCTCAACAACCTCTTTCACGGCAACGAGAAACACGATCACAAGTGAGATCCCTCATATATTGCCATCCGTATACTTTTTCTCTCGCGAAGTTAATTTATATATTTCACCTCTCGGATCTTAGGCGCATTGCCACTGAACGCTAACAAATGCCATTTCGGCGGTCTTCGTTATTAGACAGTTTTGTTATTAGATAAAGTTGGTCATTGTGCAAGTATGAGGATAACATGCTCCTTAATAAAAAATTATATGTTGAAGAATTTTGGATAGGTTTGTGTGAAATCAAAAAGAACTTTATAACTTTGTAAAATTTTTCTAATTTCAATAATTCGTTTAGGTTTATCATATTTATACATTATTATATATACATTAATGTCCCCAATAGATGAAAAGTAAGTAGATCAGCTTAGCTCTTTAGTAATAATAGTTAAAAAAGGAACTACATTTTTTTAAATAGTGCAATCATATTCCTTCTTAACTCCTGATTAAGGCAAAAATTTTATAAAACCGACGAATTTAAAAACATTTGACTTTTTAAAGTATTATTACCTTATGTTAATAGGTTGTTGATGTAACTAATACTTTGAATAATTAATTACATTTTTGTGATTTTCATATATAATTTTTGACTTCATAAGAGATTAAGAATATACAAATTGCTAAAAATATTTGTACAATTTTAGAAAGTTTAATTCCATCTTCAACATACCTTTATTATACAGCCATATCCTTTCATTCGACTTATCCGTTCTTTCAATATACAAAGTATCGTATGTGTCATTAGAATTTGGATACATGTTCGTTTAAAGTATAACTTATTTCTATTTTTGGCTGACGAATTAGCGATTATTAGACAATAATTCATCAAAATTAATTAATATACGTTCAAAATCCTGAGAAATGCATAGTCAATCGTCTGTAATAATTTTATTTATATAAAAAGTATAATAATAAATGCTACGACACTTGTATAAAAAAATTTTTTTTTATTTCTTCTACAGTGGTTCGGCGCCCATGAAACTTTTAGCTGAGTTGGCATGTGCCCGTGCCCCAACGTCGACGACTCCAATCATACCGGAAAAGCCCGCGAAAGCCTCGTCAACGCACAAGGACACCGTTGCCGTTGCGGACGATTATGAGCAGTCACTCGACCAGCAGGAAGAGCAGCAGCAGCAGCAGCAGCAGCAGGAGGAGGAGCATCTCTATTATCCTCATCATAATCACGATGCAAAAGCGGCCTCGTTCAAAAAGGCGAAAAATCCGATAAAGGAACTGTTCGAGCGCAAGAAGGAGCAGTACGAGAAAAAGCAACTGGAAAAAATGAAAGTCTCCAAGTCGGGCGACAGGTCGAAAAAGCAAAAGAAACAGAAGAACCCGCTGCAGAATCAGCCGTCGATACGGACGAGCCAGTTCAGGGGCGGCTTCGCCGAAAGGAAGAAGCGCGCGGGCGGCGGCGGTATATTCGGCAAGAGGAAGGAGCAGATCGCCCCGTGCAAGGCAAAGATCAAGGACGTGTATGACTTCGACGAGGAGGAGAGTGCGAGCGAGCCGGGATTCTCATCCATCCTCTCGTACCGACTGAAGGCCGAGCCGCCGAAGATGCTCAGCATGTCGGCGCTGCTCTCAAAAACGATCGGCGACACGTTGACCAACGGCAACACGATCAGCGCAATTGGCGAGAACTTGGAGAACATGGTCGACCGGAAGTTCAAGGACATTGAAAAGTTCGCGCCCAAGAAGAAGCCGCTGGTCAAAGCTCCCGAGACCGAGGAGAAGCAAGAACAGCAGAAGGTTATAGGTATGTATGTTTACAATGTTCCCAAATTCTTTTTCACATATAGCCGATATTGAATTTCAGTTTTGATAAGAAACACATTTGAAATGCATTTTGTATGAGAAATTGGAGCTGCTGCTCTTAATTTGGAAAACTATGTTCGATTCTTAGAGAAGAAAATAAATTACAAAGTGTGTGTGTATATATATATATATATATATATATATATATATATATATATATATATATATACTTTTCATAATTTCATAATTCAGTTTTAAAGTTATTACTTTATGGTCCAACGAAGCATTGTGATCATAAATGAATTTATATCATAATTTAGAAAACTAAAGATTTATTTGTAGTGTATTCCATATTTTTTAACTATATGTTCTTCGACCGTAACATTGAACATCATTTACTTTCAAATAATCCGGCAATTATACTATCATTGGATAATTTTTCTGTTTATGCTTAATGTTAACATTTATAAAATTGGTAAAAATATGAAAATAACTTATAAAAACATTTAAATATAGTTAAGAGGAATACTTTGCATTCAATAGGACCAATGGACGAGTTTGTCGAAAGGAGACAAAAATCCAAACGTTCGTCTGCCGAACACAGTCCAAGTAAACACTCAACCAAGTCCAAGAAAAAGACCTCAAAAAGTGGAAAAAAGAAAGCACGAAATGCTTGGTACGAGAACGACAGTTCAGATGAATTTGTCACTAAGTTGAAAGCCGACGATATTGGTGTAGGCATATCAAAGAGTCAAAGAACCTGTTCGAAAGGCAAACAGAACCTTTTTGCCGAAATGTCATCGACTTCGTCTGAAAGTGAATTTGAGAAAGATGAGGAAAATGAAGATAAGGACGATCTTCAAGCAAAAGAGATGGCTATTACATCAGAATCCATTGTAGATAAATCAGTCGAAAAAATAGGTAAATTTAGATTTAAATAATTTATTGCTTGATTGTGTTATAAAATTTAATAAATATTCGTATCGATCGGCAAAGAAAAGTAAATGTCAAATAACTTTTTTTGATTTAACAGTAATCAAAATAATACAAAATAACGATTCAATCAAAAACAATGATTCAAATACCAAGAAGAATAAATTATAAAACATATTTTCTTTTATTTAATTACAGAAGAGCCAGTGAAAGCTAAAGAAAACATAATCGACGAAGAATCTCAAAATACCGAGAATCCAGAACCAAAATGGCCATCTTTAAATCATGTCCACGACTCCAAAAGTAACTCACCTATTCTAGACTTTGAAAATAATAAAAAATCTGAGTCTGAGCTTTCTGATCACCCATTAGTAATAGACGAAAATATGAAAGAACCTGACCTTGAGCAACGTACAAATAGCGATGACGAAACGGAGGGGCGCACTTTTGAATTGGACGATCTTTACCGAGAAGACAGCTCAATCGTGGATTCGGATCGCGACGAGTCATCTGTCGTTGCTGGAGAGGATAAATCTAATTCCGTTCTGAAGTCTTCCGAACCTTTGATAGCCAACTCGCAGGATAAGAAATCTTCAACGGATAAGTACATTTCGCTAGAAGATGCATTGGAAATTCTAGATCAATCTCAAGATGAAAACACCTCCTCAACAACAACAAAAAGGAGCGAATTGCCAGCACCAGTGAAACTGTCTAACCCTGAAACATTTGAGAAGAGCGAAAGGCGGTATGCTGAAGATTCTCAAGACTGCGAGGAGAGTGCAACGCTCGATGATTTACCAGAAAAATTGTCCAGTAACCAAAAACCTCAACGTGAATCAGAAAATTTGCCGCTGCACGTTTTCCTCAGTCGTAAAGTTCAGGAATCCAAAAAGCGCAAAGAAGAACAAATGACTAAAATAAAAGTCGATCAAGAACGGATAATTGTAGATCTTCAGCCAACGAGGCGACAACGAAAATGCGCCATTGGCAAACAAGGTTTACTTGCAGAAATTAGTAGCTCTGACGAGGAATCTTCGGTGTCTTACAGCAAAAAAATCGGTGACAAGATGGACAGTCAGGAGAAGATTCGAAATAAGCAGAAGCAGCGCGAATCTAAGGAAAAGCGAAAGGAGAGATACATTGAAAAGAAACACGAACAAATGATAGCTAAAGAACAAAAAGCCATTGAAGAGGCGATAATGCGCGAACTAGAAGAGAAGAGGCTTAGCGCGTCCAGTGAGGCCTCAGGCTCCGAAAAAGAGGAGAATAAACCACAGCTAACAGCCGAGGAAAATGCAGAGACAGTTAAAGAAAAGCAGGCAAAGCCTAATAAGCGAAGTAAATCAAATTCAAAGAAACATTCACCTAAGCAGAAAAGCCGAGTTATGCCAGACGAGAGCGACAACCAAGACCAAGAAATCAAACTCAAACAAGACACGACCAAGCCCAAGAGATCGGCGTCTGAGACAAAACCGAAGACAAATACCGATATTCAGCTGGAGGAATCCAATAATTCGATCGAAACTGAAGTTCCGGAGACACCAACAGACACGACATCTGTGAAGAAACGTAAACCACCAGCCAAATCGACGCCAAAGGGCAAAAAGGCACCGAGCGAGACGAAAAAAACGAAGCAGAATCCGAACGCACCCGCGACACAGCGAGGAGCAAAAAATCGACTCAATTCTCAGAGCCACAGCAAAGACGCGAAAGAGCAGCAGCGCGCGCACAAGCGCGAGTCCGATTTGGACGGTGACGAGGAGCTCAAGGCTAACAAGTCGTGGAAGAAGGTGGACGAGGGCGTGGGCGTAGCCATCGGTCGTCGGAAACGCGCCGCCGCCAATCAGCTCTATTATTGGTCGAGCTCGAGCGACGACGAGGAGGAGAAGGAGACGATAGCGGCGCCCGCGAGCAGCGACCCCGCTGCCCCGAGCGCGGGGGGCGTCGCGGTCACTCAGGACGGGGTCGAGGACGACCGGCAGGAGCAGCACGGATGGATCGTCGGCGATTCGCACAAGAAGATGATCACGATGCTGGCCATGGAGAAGCAGATGAAGGAGAAGCGGCGGAGGAGCGAAAACGACGAGCAGTCGCCGGTTCCCGGCGCCGCGGTCGTCGGTGGCAAGGGCAAGAAGAAGCACCGGAACAGCACGTCTTGATACGTGTTTCACGATTAAGTGAATTTGACGTGCTAGATTGACTTATTAATCGGACACGCGCATGCTTCATTGTGTTAAGTCTCTTAGTGTATTTAGGCGACGGTGTGGACGCTTTATGTGATTCTTTATCTTTTTTGTTTTTCGAAAAAATATAGATGCAATGAGTATAGCAAACGTATTTGGCGTTTACAATATTAATTTGTTTAATACGTAAATTTAAGAAGATAATAAAGAAATTGTTTTCTTATACAGTGCTGCGAAAAATTAGTGAGGAGAAAACCGCTTGACGTATAAGTGGGCGAAAAATTTTTTAATTACTACGACCGAATTTTTATACAAATAATTAAATAGAGAGGGGAAAAATGTAGCATGATCTTCGTTAATTTTACGAGCAAAAATTGTTTGATGCAATATGTTATATTATAGGCTTTGTAATTGGTACAAAGTAAATGTTCATTTAAGCGCGTGAATGATTCTTAGTGGCTTTGAGCGACAAAATAGATAATATCGATATCAGTTTCTGATATTAGCCGTAGTAGAATGTTTATAAAGGAAGATATAAAATAGTGTCTGTGGGCGAACTAGAGAAAAATTTCCGCGCTGATAGATGCTGAGAAAGAAAGGAAGCGGCTTTTGTTTTTTAAGCACGATTTCTTTGTTGTATACCTATACGTATATATAGATCCATTTTCGTACCTTACGCTAGGGTCGCATCAGTTGCCGCGGTCGTTTTAGGATATAAAAAGAGAAAAAAGCACTAAAAGGTACCCGTTAGCATAATTTCCTTTTGTGATTCTTACATTAATCGTGGAATAAAAAAAAAAATTGCACTCTTAGGTAGTCATTTAAGTTTAGTCAATTGACGTTTTAGTCGAGACAAAGCACCAACGAGTTCTCGTTCGACATATATAGGTTTAATATTTCTTCCTTATACTATTCATTTTGATTTATTGTTTTACTTCTTCCTTGCTCGTAATTAGTACGAGTTCTGTGTCTTTTTTTATTTGCGTTATTTCCTTTTCTACAAGAATGAAAACTAGCGCGAACTTCAAACTAAATATTAAGTGTAACGTTAAGATGTAAGAATTAAAACGATGCATTGTACATAAATAGTCGCTTGGCGTGTAGCTGTAGAGGATAATTTTTTTCTCATCATATTCAGGATGTATAATTTCGTGAAAATAAGAAAAAAAAAACAACAAAATACAGCGTATATTGTAACAATTGTAACTTTGTAAACTTAGACTGAAACGTAAAGCGGCGGTTAACCGACGGGTGAAAAAATAATTGACATATTAGACAATATTAGAAAAGTCTTTGTTATTTTGAGCTTTGTTATTTTTCTTTCTCTCGTTTTTAAGCTTAGTGCAAAGATTTTTCGTGAGTGATTGTATGCTTCACAATATTTAAAATATAAAACGAACAAAAAATTGGAATCGACATTAATTATATTGTCCCGTATTTCAATCGCGTGTTTTTATGCTTTTAAATCTAAAGCTTGTAGTATTTTGCAACATATCGCTAAATCTTAGAGAATCAAAAGCAAAGATTGTTAAGAATTTGATTATTATAAGAAAAATATGAATGAAATTATATTTATCGACCTATAGGCGGTTAATAATTCTAAAAAAAATGTCTTCGCTTCGATGCCTCCTGATGTTTTTCTTTTTATTTTCTCATTTTAATGTGTTCGATAATGCATCTAAAAGTCATATCGTAATAATTATAACCATCAAATGTTTTCATTCATTAATTTTTATTTTGTGCAACATTGCAAAATGTTCATAACTTTAGTTACATATGACGGAGTATATGTAGTAAAGATTTAAGAGAGAACAAGAGCAAGAGTGTAGATTTCTTTATTTTTCCTTTCATGGTAGATATACAACATTATGCATTACACGTATAACTCATATAATAAATATGCGAATGATAATAGACTCTATTGTAAATTTACTGCCATAATCATATATTATCGTATGAAAGCCTATGAGAATATCTATTATACAATATTACAATTTTAATTATTCCTGTAAAGACGAGATGTTACACATCCAGTGTAAATAGAGCATATTTTCATTGTGTCTGAAAAAGTATGTTTTGTAATATAAGCATTGCGAGAGGAAAAATAAAATTACTAAAGAAGTTTGTTCGTTTTATTTTCTTCTTTTTGTCCCTTGATACATTCATCCATTATTTTAAAGCTTAATTTCTTTTCAAAAATCTATAGATTTCTATTTTACTACAAATATGTTTTGCTGTTTATTAATATTGAAATTGATTATTATTTATATACTATTTGTTACATAAATTCTGTCCTAATGCATGCGAAATAACATTTTTTATGTTTACATTCCTGGAATAAAACGATTTTTAAATTTTGTAATTTATTAAACGTGTAAAAAAATAGCAAAGAAATGCCAATGTACAAAAAATATAAGATGATATGTTGAAAAATACGTGTTTAATTAAAATACAGCACACAGAAGAACCGGATATATTTTATGAATATATGCAGGTAAGTATTCTTTTTTTTTTATCGTATAGACTAATTTTGAGTTCCCCCTCACAATTTTTGATTTACGAAACTCCAAATTCATCGTGTTATACGTTTTTTAGACCTAGATACATCGAGTCTAATTAAATACGACAGTATTTTTTTACTTATTTTGTAATAAATTAAAAAAAATGAAATTAACTTTTATTGAATTCTATAATACAATTGATAAACCTGGCAATTTTTACGAGTTGAACGTACTTCATAAACTGTGATTTGCTTTAAATGCATGTTTTTGCAATCAATATCGACTCTAATCGTTAGGAAAGAAGATCATGGATTAATTTCTGTACAACACATTTTTTTGTACGGGTGGTATGTATAAATTCGATTAAACTACGATATAAATAGAAATAATGATCAAAAAATTAAAGTTTTCTAGTTAAAATTGTCATAGATTTTCTTATATATATATAAAGATCTTACCTAACTCGATATAACTCTTTTCAATAAATAATATATTTTTTATATAAGGAAACCCATTATGATTATGTGTTAAATTTCATCATAAATTTAAATAATTCATGAACTAACACTTATAGCTGCATATTAGAAGTTATTATAAAGATGCGAATGACCGGCATGTATAAATTATACAGGTGCAGTATTATATCAAAAAGCTATGAGATTACTCGAAATTGCAACTGATGCTGCTAGTGCAATTATAGTTCGTCTAGAGGGGATAAAATCGAGGGACACCAGATTATCGAGTCCATAATGACGTTAATATGCAACTTATATAATATACGTTACGTTTACGATATTAATAATTTATGGTCCTATTGAGAGCGTTTAAAACAGATCAACAGGCCTATTGATTTATTCAATAATAGTACGAGGCGTAAACAAGTGAACTTTAGTTGAAAATAAACGCAGATACGATTAGATCGGGACTTCTCGTGTAAAGTAACGCAAAGTTCTGCGTCGAAGGCAAAGCCCGCCGAGGTCAGAGTGAGAAATCTACTTCTTCGTAAATACATTATATTACGATGCGAACGAAGCGGGAGAGTCGCTAGCCAGCGGGGACGCGCAATCCATCCAAGCACGTACGCCACACATTATACGCGTATATAAAGAATCATATATATATATATATATATATATATATATATATATATATATATATATAGGCATGGGATACGGTATAATGTAACTTTCGACGCGATTCGGGGACTCTCCGGAGTCCGAAGACAAACGCGGGCCGTACGATCGGCGGGGATTGCAGACGTTACGGTCGAGGTTCCATTGAAAGACGCGGGCCGTCGCGCAGTGTGCATATCTATGTGTAAATAGTAAATACCCCATACCAGCTAGATACGCGCGTATATAATATATATATATATCTATATATGGCTCTGGCCGCGCGCGTTCGCGGGAGTCTCCGCTCGGCGGCGGCGTCGATCGTCGCCGGCGGCAGTTACAAGAACAACGAGAACAGCGTCGGCGGGGTCGTCGGTGCCGCGTCCGCCGAGCGGCCGGTCCTTCGCTACGGCAGCTGTGAGATAAACGCCCGACGCGGCATGAGGCACCGGGTGCTACTGGACGACGACGGGGTCGACGACGACCGGGAGGAGGCGTCGGCGCCGAGGGCGCCGTTCGTCGACAGGGGCGGGGCGAGCGTCAATCTCGCCGAGATCGTAAGGGAGAAGATCGAGAGGCGGGAGAGATTCTGCAGCCTCGAGCTGTTCCCGACAGGCGCCGAGGGAGTTTACGAGAAGTAGCTACATTCTATATAGACATACAGACACGCATTATGTTAGAGGATATCCGCTCTTTGGCCTATATATGTATATATATACATATATATATATATATATATATATATATATATATATATATATATATAATATATACTTTCCCAGACATTTTGCATTCATTTATTCAGATTTACTTTTTTTTTTAATATAGAGATACATAAAGTATACTCAATATGTATAAAAAATAAAACATTATTTCTTGTTTTTATTGCAAATTAATCTATAGTAATTCTTCATACTAGCATGCGTTGGCATCATATGGCAGCGCGACCTTAACATTGACCTTGACAATTAAGGGCCAAGGTCATGAGAAAGGTACATTGACTCGTAATTGGATTGTTTAAGTTCCGTATGAATTTCCTCTTAAAAAAAAATAATTTATTCTTTACATGCTTCTTCACCTTCAAATATAAGATATATAGAAGTTACACACACAAATATAAATGACTCTCAATGTCTCTATAGTTCTACAGCTATGTCAGCATAAATTGACTTCTTCGAAAGAAATTCGTACTAATTCCTTTAAATTGAACTCGAAATTCAAGTAATTGTAAGAGATTATAAAACTAATAACTGTATCTTATTATGTAAAGAAATAATTATTAAAATAAGTAAAAATTTCGAATGCAAATCAATCCAATGGCCATTGTTTTTTGTTTTTTTTTTCATGATGCTAAGAGCCAAAAGTTACGATTAAAGAATGTTAAATTTTATTTGCATTTATTCTTATTATGTAATTGCTATTACATAGTTTGAATTTCGATACATTTTTTTATCTTAGAAATATTGCGTTTTAAAAAAAATTTGCCCAATTTTCATATAATTATTGATTTAACTATTGAATGTAGATTTTTATTTGTAAAATACTTTCAATCGTTATGGATTTATTGGCTATTAAATTATTTTTACTTTATTCCATAATAAGACATGCACAGTGGCCACGAAACAATTGTTGGAGAGCATCAAAATTAGTCTTAAAATTAATACCAAAATTGGGAAGAACAAACTAATAATTGCATAATGTTTTTATTGTAACTAATACATAACCATAGTGTAATCACTGTTAGGAAGACAATGAACTAAATAACAGAGGAATTCACACGTGTGAGAGCCGAAATTCTCAAGTGTATATATAGCCTATAAAATCTTTTAATAATTCATTAGTATCTAAATTCTATATTGTAATTTTCCGTACATATAGTATGATTAAATGTTTGAAACGTGAAGTTCAAAGATTTAATTTCATTGTGCTACTCAAATAATTTTGTATTCTTATCATTTCGATATTTGAGAATTCGTACCCACTGTTTCCTAATTTTTTAACAATTTTTTTTCAATTGGTTATAAAATTTCCTTCATAATTGTGTTTGTTTGCTATTTTCATTGTAACTAACAATTCTGGAAGAATCAAAATGTCTTAGAAGATTCATCGATGAATATAAAATTTCTTGCAATTTCTTTCAATGAAGTTTTTCGTAATTTCGATTCTATTATTTTCTACTGACAAACGGGAACTGTATTGAAACGTTACGACAAAACTTAGAAGTAATCGTTGAATAATTATAAGATATCATTTTTCTTAGAAAACATTTATGAAAGTTTAATCTATTCGTGACAAAAATCTCCAAAAAAATTCATATAAGCTTTGATTTTCTAAAAATATTTTTTGAAACTTATCTATTACGAAGGTCGCACCTATGACAATTTCGTAGGCACGGTTATTCTAAGATAACGTGTAACATGTATATATATATATATATATATATATATATATATATATATATATATATATATATATATAATACAACCGCAATCTTGTGTTTTCTGTAAAACTAACACGGGCCTGTGGCCGAAGCCGCACCTCGGGCGACGATCAAAGTTAAAAACTTGAACGCCGAAGCTTAAGGACGCTATCGCTTAAGCGTCGTATCGCATTCCGCGTTCGCATTCCGTGCGGGATTTCTGCGCGAGACTGGCAGCCACGGTGCCCGAGCCAACGAAATGCCTCGCAATAGCGGCTAAAATAATTACGAGCGATTTCAATCCATCGATCATTGCGGCGATGATTTTTCCTTGCGCGCGATCTTGGCCGTGCATAGGTTTTTACGACTACTGCGAGCAGAGGTCGGGACAAATGCAGAGTTCGCGAGAGGTGTCGGGTTTAGTCGGAAGCAGAGGTAGGCCTGTATGAAAAAAAAAAATAAAATGTATGTTACAAGGGAAAGCTAAGTAAAGGTTTAGTGCATGGGTAGGGTCTATGCTATGTACGAGACAAGACACTGGATGGAAACCAAATGGGGATCGCAACATCGGCGATGTATGGTCGAATGGTGAACAATCAGAAGCTCTTTATAGATACTTATGCAGAGAAAAAAAGACATTTGTTTGTAATTTTGCATTTTTCCCCTATTTTCCAAATAAGCTCGCAAAATCACGATTAATTATGATTATCGACATGAAAATGTCCGCAGAGAGCATCACGATTATTTCCTTAATCGGCGCCTCAAAAACATATGTATATACTTATTTTCGTCAAAAACTAGGGAGATCTTCATTTCGAAAAATCTACCGCGCGTGACTGGAATTAGATCAAAGAGGAATAAATCTACACATATTATCTTTCAGTTGTAGTTCTTCAGCTGAGCAAACGTTTTATGTACAGGGCGAGGAAAAATTATGGAAATTCCCGAGTGTTTTCAATTATGAGCGATTTAAGAAAATAAAGGTAGCCTACATGTAGATAAGATTTACTTAAGAATGTAATATATGGTGATCTTGAAATTTATCCTGAATCTCAGATTCAAGGTATTTAAAGGTAAACTTCATTTTTTAAACGAACACCGATACTTTGCATGCCGATATTAGAAAAAGAGCAATTTTACGCACGGCTATGAATTTAGCTTTCAATGTTAACGTGACTCCTAAAGGTCAAACATATAGATGAAAGTACATTACTGCTGGATTTTAATTAGTCAAAATAATAAAGGTCATATATCATCAGTAATTTTTAACGAGGGGACCAATGTTAAGCTTGAAATTAATCTTTAAACGCTATTTCAAAGTCATTGAAAGTTCAAGTAAATATTTTAAAATGAACCCATTATTTTTCATGCTGGTATTAAAAAAGGCCAAGTTTTGGACTGAGACACCCAACCAAATGTAGAATTTTCGGCTCTTATCAATTCCTGCATAAAAAATAGGGTTTTCCTCGTTGGAACTTATACTTAATAGAGTGTTATCCTTTATTTTATACAACTGTATTGTCCTCGGAAATTGTCAGAGATTATATTACCTTTTTTTCTCACATTATGTCTCATTGGGTTGGTTATCCATATAATAAACAAGTGTCTTTGCGTAGTTTTATCATCCCTGCTTCACTTCTACAATAATTCTGAAAAACAGTATCGTATTATTAAGTATGGATCTTTGTCAAATGTAGCCATTTATAGTATTATAAGTTTGCACAGGCCGTAAATAAAATGTATTGAAATTAAAGAAAGGATGATTTTCGAGAGATCCAAACAATAATGTTGAATAACTTTAATAAATAACTCATACACGGTACGTGTTATAACCATAATAAATTTGGCAAATATCAAAGTTTCTTCCAGGATACGCAGCTCTGCGCGCCAATCTTTTACGCCCTCACCTGGCACGAAAATTCGAAGATCGTCGATAAGGACTCGAGGCAACGATTTCCATCGCTGGGCATTGCCGAACGATTCCCTCGGAACACGCTGCTGCACTGCGCGGCCAGGGGCCTGAAGCGCGCCGACGTTAAGAGAATTTTGGATCGAGCTCAGGAGATCGGGATTGCTAACGTATTTGCCCTTCAAGGGGGTAAGATTTTAAATACACACACACACACACACACATACACACAAATAAATAAATATATATATATATATATATATATATATATATATATATATATATATAAAGCTACTGATGTGGGTAACACTGATATAATGGAATTATAGGGCGTAAGATAGAATCTGTACATCAGAAGCTGTAGTATATAGAAATTTGAAAACGAATATTTATACAGATGTCTTGTAGACTCTTACGTTGCGATTGCGTTGACAAATGAGCAGGTATATAGTAAGGAATTGTCGGACCTCTAACTATATTTAAACAATGAGGAAAATAAGTAACCGCAATTGCGCGGTTACTTACTTTCAAATAAAATAAGTAAATTTGTGAAATGATAAAAAATTTACAGAATTGTAACGGTGGTTAAAATTTTTCCTATTTATCGCTATGCTGATGTTGAGCATTTTTGGCATCCTACTTCTATATTCTATATTTATTCGACTCTATATACTGCAAATCGGGGAAAAAAAGAAAATTAAACTTTAAATTAAATAAATATAAAAAGTAACTTTTTAATAGTAATTAGTGGAAACAATTCCAATTTTATTTCTAATTTCAGTTCAATCGTCCGCGTGACTTTATACTCATTTCTATTTAACGCTTTAGAAAAATGAATTTAAAAAGACTTTTTCATAAATGGTATGGATTTTTCAAAATTTTATAAATTATCCAGAAGGTGGTAATAATCACAAACATTTTTTAAAAATATTGTAGTTGCTAAGATAGAATACCATAGTTTATTTATATCAGATGTTTCAAAGTTCTTATAAAATTAAAACATGTCAACTCTTCGTGTGTTTGTTATTACTGCAAAAATTTAATTTAAAATATTTATGTAGAATACGCTAAATAAAGGGAAAGATACTTAATTTATTTAATAATTTATTTAATAATTTAATTTTCATTTATACAACTAAAATTAGTATACGTGGTTATTAATTGGAAGTAAAATATAGATTTTTGCAGTAATATTTATAATGATTTAATGAAGACATTATCTAAATGTATTAGTAATTATTTCAAAATACAATGCAAGATTTTTTACCTTTTATAACAGACGCTGATATAGGTGACGGTGATTTCCACCATGCTTCGGATTTAGTTGCTTTTATTCGAGAACAGTATGATAAGACATTTTCTATTTGTGTCGCTGGTTATCCCGAGATGCACCCAGAGTCGCCGTCCAAGGAACACGATCTATTTTATCTCAAAAATAAGGTTTCTACACAATTTTAAGTCTATAGTCTAGCATAATAAGGACCCAAGCATATGTGCAGAGAATTATCGAAACACGAATTTATTTTTAAAAAATTTTTTGCTTTATCGTAAAGAGCAAATGTCCCTCCGTTAAGGCAGTTTTCTTAATCCGCACGATTTTAATCGGAAATACAACTCAGAATCTTTAATATAACCTTCGGGCCCTTCAATTTATAAAATATTGAAATTTAATGCAATATATTTTCTTGGCGATTTTCCAAGACATATGGCTTTTAACATAAACATAAAAGTATGCTGATTTTTCATTAATGATTTATACATCGTCGCCCGGGCAAATTTAAGATTTTTCTTAAAAAAATTGTTGAATTGAAACATTTCGAAATTTTTTTATATAATATATAAAATATCGACGACTCGTTCCTAATACATTTTCAAACGCATGGCATTTCTCTGTCAGTTATACTAGATTAATATATTTATAATTCTAAAGCCCTACTGTTCAAGAATTAAATATTGCAAACTGTATTATAAAACTATTTGAAAGATTAGGACCAATTTTCACCCAGATCTTCTACAATGTATGAATTGTTATTTTATTAATTTTAGAACAAGTTTTTAATTCTTTGTAATTTGACTGAGAATTGTTTAAATACAGTTTCGGGTCAATTTTTTTTGTTTTTTTTTTTTTTAACTTCCAGATGAATGTTAAATTCAGCCTAAAAACTATCTTATTCAGTTCATGAAATTATCTTCTATGTCTTTTATTTGAATTGAGTAATTGCAATTGTAGTTAAACAATTATACTCTCTTTCGGTTCTTTTATGTTTTGTACAAATGATAGGCAATTACGTTTTCTCTATTGTATTTTTATGTTCATCGTAGAGTCCTCACTTGCATACTTGTATTATTATAGGTGGACATAGGAGCAGACTTCATCATAACTCAATTCTTTTTCGAGTCACAATTATTCATTAAATTTGTGCAAGACTGTCGGAAAGTTGGAATAACCGTTCCCATTATTCCGGGTATATTTCCATTCACCGACGCCAAATTGTTGAACAAAATGACGAGTATCTGTCATACTAATATTCCCCAGTGGATACAAAAGTCCTTGAGAGACATAGGAGATGATAACGAGGCAGTGAGAAGGTTCGGGGTAGCTTTAAGTGTGAAGATAATAAAAGAGATCATGGAAAATGGATCTATTTACGGCTATCATTTATACTCATTGAATAGGTAAGTTTGTGCGGTATAAATTTTGCGTCGAGCTGAAAACGTATCAAAATGGATCGCGTACACGTTCCGACCCATTTTAATCCAAAAACTTTAGCCGAAAGTATTTCAATTCGTGTATGAATGATCTCACATTTAGATAATTTTAAACTTCAGTCCGTTTTCGCTGTTTCAATCCAATTCGGGCTGTATCAACGAAATAAAATTTTTCTGTATTTAAACGAATCGACATGGAGGAACAATTTCGATCCGTTCGATACGGTTTTTATCCTCGATGCAATCAATATATGCGTTTGAATCCAACATTTTTACCGAAGATGTATCGTTAATTTTATTCAATGCATGTAAAGAAATAAATTAGAGTTTCAAATTTCTAAAAATATTTATTAATTATTGTCAGATATCGCAATTAGAAGAATACACATTTTACAGTATATATTATCGTAAAAAAAATAATGATAATGCATAAACGTCGATTTTCAATTTGCAGGCCTACGTCAGTGGTGGAAGTACATCGACAACTGAACGAAGAAAAAGACATAACTTATAAAACTGTAAATACTTCCCCTTAATCGATATCGATATATCATTTATATTTTTTATATAAATTAATTTAAAGAAAAAAAAATTGATTACATATTGTTTATTTATTTACGAGTTTTCAATTAAAATTTATTTATATATTTATAACATGTATTATTTATCTATAAGCTAAGTTTTATAAAATTATTTATAGCTACATTATAGTGAATTATTACCATTATATATACAACATATATATATATATATATATATATATATATATATATATATATATATGTATGTTGTATATATCCAATAATAAACATTTAAATACATTTGTACATTAATGACATTTTTTGTATAAGTGCTTATATTTATTTATTTGTCGGATATAAATTATTCAATGCTTGTGTCCAAAATCCATCGCTCGTCCCTTTATGCAACATATGAAACGCTTCTTTATACATCTATATATCCATGAGCCCTTTACATAATAATTCATTTTGCTCTAAAGAAAGTCCGTATACTAATAATATATATCTATGTATATATGTATATATATATATATATATATATATATATATATATATATATATATATAAAAATATAGAATTTATATATAGGAGATACTTTCGATGCACTATGTTACTAGAGTTACGATCATACAGCGTCCGCTTAAGACGTACAGGTACATCGGCAACGATTATTATCTGCACCTCTGCCTGTTGGCCAGCTTGCCCTTCGTCATTCTTGGAAAGACGCTACCAGTTTTGAGAAAGCGACGATGGACCTCGTCGATGGTTTCCGGAGTCACGTGCCGACGGCCGGGCCATTGCGCGCGGTACAGCTGGGCGGCTCGTTCCGGCTGTTCACCCGCGAGATAATAATACTCGATCATATCCACGTACTCGTTGGCGGTGTATGGCACTTCTTCGCTCATAATGTGTGTGTGTGTGTGTACATATATATATATATACGAGGCAGGACCGCGCGCTCTCGATTGTGCAATCAAATTTACCCTGAAAGTTTAATCGTGAAGAGTATATGAATGATTATATGTATGCATGCATGTATGTATGTATGTCTAAATATATTATATATATTATTTTAAAGAAAAAAAAATTACGTTTATTATATGATATATAATTTGAAAAATTTATTTTCGATACATCTATGTTACATTCTCATTATATGCTGATTACATTATTGATCGACTATTAGTCTATTTACTTTCTGATTACTAGACTCAGTGTTCGGTTGAAATCGCCGGTGAAAACTTCGTGAAATATAGATTTATGTATATAATCTACATTTACAGATTACGCACAATATTTATAATATACATATGTGCAATCGCTGGTAGATCATTGGCTATAACATATGTTGATGTAATGTAAAATTTCGATATTATTGATCTGAAACTGTATAGAACCATCATAAAAGAAATCGTGAATTTTTCCTCGTAAAGCCAATTCATTTTATATTTCGATGGATATTAAATGAAGAAAATATTAATTATAACGCTTCAACAATTTTTCAATTATAAAGAAGCTCGACAAAAAGTGATCTCTACATTATACGTGATGGGCGCGAAAACTATTCGTTATATATCAATGTTTATCACAAGGTCAAAATTGTATTTCTGATTTTAAATTTAGAAATTATTCAATTGGAGGGAAAAAAAATTTAATTTGGCTTTTGCGCACTCTTTAACAGAGATAAATTTTTTTTTTTTTTTTAAGAAAATGCAATTATATACGAAGCAAGCGCGAGAAGACGATTAAGCTAAATATAATTCGAATTTATCTCGTTCGATCTATATGTAATCAGAAGATGAATAGCTTTTCACTATACTTTTTCTCACAATATGGCGTTTAAGATATTATTAATTTTGAAGAAGAAAAACGTTGTAAAATATAATCCACTTATAATATAGTAAAATTTATTTTCTTTTTCGGAAACGACGGAAAAATTGTCCTTGTTGACTGTAAATCCGTGAAATCTCGGAACTGAAAAATCTGGTCCTATATACCATGTATAAAATACAATTGCAAAATCGTATGGAATCCCCTCTCCGTGTACATACCGGGACTACGCCTCGCGTAATTATTTCTCTCGTACCAAAACAAACGTAATATATTTTACATTTTGTCATTTTGACAAATTAATTAATTAATTAATTAATTAATTATTACTGCGTAATTGATTTACGTTCGTATATCTGCTCAAAATAATTTATGAAAGTTAATCCAAATAGAGTAAAAAATTTAAATCAATCCTGTGCACGACGATTCTAATTGATCATAACGAGATCATAAAATTTTCGTTTCAAGTTTCGGAAATGATTATTGCACATCAATTTTATTTTAATAAACAGTAAAGTAGATAAAACACAATTGAAGTTCAATAATTTAATTGGTTTTTTAGCAATTTTAATATAAAATTATTAGGATACGTTATATATATATATATAGGAATTAAATAAACTTCTTTAGGAACGGATGTTTCGTGTAATTATTGTATATAATTCGACCCAATAGTTATCCTTAAAAAAAAATACTATGACAGACGGGCGCAATGATGTTCGCCCGTAAAAGGTCGACAAGGGCAAAATATCGAGACATTCGAGCGGCAAAAATTTCGTACCAAAACACAAATTTCTCAGCGTACACAGTTCTTGTGCAAATATCAGGATTTTACAGCAAATTTCAATAGACGAATGTGGATATTGTTGTGGGCAATGTGTTCTCATATAATTTTATATAATAATAAATAAATAAATAAGTATATATATATATATATATATATATATATATTTATTTATTTATTTATTTATTTGTTTGAAAAAGCTGTTTTAAACTAGATTATGCACTAAACATGAAATTTGTCAACATATAAATAATTTATCAAAATAATGCGCAACTGAAATATTTAGTTTGAATCAAGATAATGCTTGTTGTAATTAATAATTAACTTATTTCCAATAATATTTTTCAAGTTATCTTTAAAAGTATTTTTTTTCTCTATAATTGTACATTTTTTTCAATCAATTATTTTCCTATGGTGATCTTGACGCATTTTACACTGGAGAGAGCATATCGTAATACAGTTTATGTATAATTAATATTTAAGTTTTACGATGTAAAAATTATCTTATTACACATTATTATAGAGTTGAGCAATATATAACTACGAGAGCCAAAGAATTTTGCGTACTTGCCTATATATTTTAATATAAAAAATGTCTTCAGTTCAGCTCTCGGCGTCCTCGGTAAAATTTGTCGATATGTACATGTGTTAAAAGACAATTAGTTTAGACAATTAATCATTTAGCTTTAATTTCCTTGTTTATCTCTGTAAATTAATTTGTAACTGAACTGTATTGTATTTTGATTTGAAAAAGGATCTTTTCACGATCTTGAATAATCGATATCTGAGCACTTAATAAACGCCGACTAAAAAGGTCAACTATTAAATGTTGAATAAATCGCGATGTAAATAACCGATTCCAAGTGAGTGCTCAAAGTATAGAGTTTAAATACATTTCAAGCTCACAAACACCAAACTATAATGACACACATGTGAACGTCGAAGTAAAAACATCGAAAATATTAATTAATTTCACCTTCTCTTGTATGATTCTACGATTATTTTCTATATTTTTCATATTTTATTATACATTAAAAAATACATTCCAAATTTCAACCCTATGATATGAGCACAATCACATAAATCTTTTTATATTTTCAGTAAAATTTACTGAAAGTAGGCAAAAACTATATTGATTATAGGCTTGATCCATCTAATAAAAGGGCAAACCGTATAGAAGAAAGAGATAGAGTGGTAGAAGGGGGCTAAGTTCAGTAGATATTTATAGGGTAGATATGTAAATTCATGAATATGAACATTTGCTTATGATGATCCAATTAAGATTGAATTGTAATACATAAGTATAAATCTTGCCATGCTTGTGTGTATAGAACGCACACATAGAGACATATCCAATGTATGTTTGCATATATATATATTCTCTCTCTCCCTCTCTCTCTCTCTCTCTCTCTCTCTCTCTCTCTCTCTCTCTCTCTCTCTCTCTCTCTCTCTCTCTCTCTAACGCACTCATGGATGCATGTGTGTGTCTGTATGTGTGTGCGCGCGCGCGCAAAAAACATATATTGGATATTCCTTCATGGTACGTTCGAGTGAGAGAGAGAGAGAGAGAGAGAGAAAGTGCAGAAAAGTAGATTGACTCAAGTAGTAGAATCTCGCGCGTATTTTGCTTAGATACGCATGTTTCCGCGCCTTTTCTCAAGAGGCGCATGCGCTATAGAAAACAACATAAATCGATTAATCGAAACAGATATTTGTTAATTTAGATGCCGTTCAAATTAGAGCGGTAAATAAAGTATAAATGTGATTATAATTATACTTTTTAATATATAATTATAATAAAAAATTTTATTAACATAATGACAAAATATATATTTATTTAAATAAAGTAATTGATTGAAAAATGTGTCAATTATCAATAAAAAATAATATTTATGTAATAAATGTATGTATATGTATATATATATATATATATATATATATATATATATATATATATATATGAACAGGAAATCTTAACAAGAATTACTAATAAATAAAAAATTTTAATCAAGGTATTATAAATATATATTTTTAATTTCCTGTAATTAATAAAAAGCATTCTTAATGATGCATACACTTATGTACGGCAGTTGCTTGAACAATTGCTAAGTAATTTGTGCTGAAATGGAAAGTCCTGATAAAAACAGGACTAGCGCGTTCATTTTCGATAATTTCGATATTTCATGGTTCGAGATTTAAAGATGGCGTTAAACTCGCTCCTACTGTTCCCTCTCCCCTCTGATCGCCGCACTCTGTTGGCTGTCCTTTTTCCGCGTCATGCTTATTGCTTGGCGTCTGTCTCTGCCTTATTGTACCGTTGTGCACGCAAAACTCAATCATCGAGCGCGAGTGCGCGAGAGTGAGAGCAACGATCCCGGTGGAAACTTGAAACTGTTTCTTGAATAGCAGTGCGTGTGTGCATGTGGCCATACTTTTTGGAAGGACTGCTTTTATCTGCCTGTTTCCTTTTAGAAAACGTGGATAAGTTGTAAATTTTAAGTTTAAGATTTTTCGAACAAGTGACAGGAAAATAGAGAAGGGAACTATAAAGTGCGTGCCTGTTGTAATATCAGAATGTCTAAGGCGGACGAAAATGCGAGCGACGCCGGGGAAAATGAGAATTCCAACGACTCCTCGGCGGAGACGTCTTCGTCGCGCGGTGGGGGCGACTTCGAGACTAAATTGGAAACCGATCGAAGCAAACGTTTTGACTTTTTGTTGAAGCAAACGGAGATTTTTTCGCACTTCATGACCAATAATGCTAAGGATAAAAGCCCTCTCAAGATTAAACCCGGTAGACCGAGGAAAACACCGGCTCCGTCAGATAAGTTACAACCGCCGGAGTCCAAAGACAAAGATGGTGCAGATCATAGACATAGTAAAACCGAACAAGAGGAAGATGAAGAACTACTCGCTGCCGATTCAACTGTCGCCGCCCCTGTTACCAGATTTGAAAACTCTCCAACTTATATTAAATCAGGAGAATTGAGAGATTACCAAATACGGGGTCTGAATTGGATGATATCCTTATATGAAAATGGTATCAATGGTATCTTGGCCGATGAAATGGGTTTAGGTAATAATTTTATCGATTGTTTTGTTATAATAGATTTTTATGGCTTTAAATTGATAAAAATACAATTTAATTTGATCTCATTCCAAAAGAAGTAAAGTATGTTTTTTGGAGTTAAATGAAGCTTAATGATCGATCAAATCAGCATCAACTAAGCATATTACTAAATTTATTTAAATTATTAATTTAGTTCCTAGATAATACTTTCTTTTATCTTGTCATAATGACAAGGAATTTAATTATTTAACTAAAGCAATTAAAAATTAAAAAATGTTTATGTTACAGGTAAAACGTTACAGACTATATCGCTATTGGGGTACATGAAACATTTTAGAAATATCAATGGACCTCACATAGTGGTTGTTCCAAAAACAACATTGGCGAACTGGATGAATGAATTTACAAAATGGTGTCCTAGCTTAAGAACTGTCTTCCTCATTGGTGATTCGGATACCAGAAACGCTTTTATTAGAGATGTTATGTTGCCAGGGGAATGGGATGTGTGTGTAACATCCTATGAAATGGTTTTGAGAGAGAAGTGGGTTTTCAAAAAATTTAACTGGCGTTATATGGTCGTTGACGAAGCTCACAGGCTTAAGAATGAAAAATCTAAGCTTTCTGAAATTTTGAGAGAGTGCAAAACTGCTAATAGGCTATTACTAACTGGTACTCCTCTTCAAAATAATTTGCATGAACTCTGGTCTCTCCTGAACTTTTTATTGCCTGACGTTTTCAATAGTTCTGAAGATTTTGATTCTTGGTTTAATACAAACAGTTTTCTGGGAGACAATACTTTGATCGAAAGATTGCACGCAGTGCTTCGACCTTTCTTATTACGTAGGTTAAAGTCTGAGGTAGAAAAAGGATTAAAACCAAAGAAAGAACTTAAAGTCTATGTAGGTGAGTATCAATTATATTTCATAAATATAAATATTTTCTAAATTTGTATAAAATTTTATTATTGATCACAAAAATGGTGCAGATTATATTTCATAGAAAATAAAATTAAAAATGTATTAAGTTTTTGGAAAAATTGAAAATATTCACTTTTAAAGATTGTTTATTAATTGCTTGAAGTGTTTTCCAACTTATTTCTGTCTACTAGATTAGATGTATTATTTTTATAATTCTAAGCATATAAGCTACGAAAGTTGATTTTTTAAAAGTATCACATTTTTATTAACATCTAGTTTATTTCTATTCTAAGTTTGCTGAATTTTCTGAAATTAAAATTGATATTATAAATTAGGTAGTAGCGCATTCATTTTATACAAGGTTCTTGTTTCAGTTCATTTTATCATGAAAAAAATTATAGTTCTTTCTAATTGAAAATTTATTTCATCTTTAATAAAATAAACAATTTTCTTGAATTAATTTTTATATTAACATAAAAATGCTTCATTTTCTATGTAAAATATTAAAAATAATGTTTTAGAAAAATTATGTATTATATTGAAGTATTATTTAACCAGAATTTTTATAACGAAATAAGAATTAACACTGAAATATTTGTTTCCAAATTAACGCAAGGATTTTATTTTTAGGTTTAAGTAAAATGCAACGTGAATGGTACACAAAGGTACTCATGAAAGATATCGATATTGTGAATTGTGCCGGTAAAATCGAGAAAATGCGTCTTCAGAATATTCTCATGCAGCTCCGCAAATGCTGTAATCACCCGTATTTATTTGATGGTGCCGAGCCAGGCCCACCTTACACTACCGACGAACATCTTGTTTACAACTGCGGCAAACTCGTTATTCTGGACAAACTGCTACCGAAGCTACAACAACAACAGTCTCGGGTCCTGATATTCAGTCAGATGACAAGAATGCTGGATATCCTTGAGGACTACTGTCACTGGCGTTGTTATCAATACTGCCGTTTGGATGGTAACACGGCTCATGAAGATCGGCAAAGGCAAATTAACGAATACAATGCGCCGGGCAGTGAAAAATTCATTTTTATGTTATCCACGCGTGCTGGTGGTTTGGGTATTAATTTGGCCACTGCTGACGTCGTAATTATTTACGATTCGGATTGGAATCCTCAGATGGATCTTCAAGCTATGGATCGAGCTCATCGTATAGGTCAACAGAAACAAGTAAGTAAAGACATTGCATATCTGTTTTTAATAAATTTATAAAATAGTCACTTACAAACAATATTAATTAATGTTTCAAGAATAATGTAGTTATATGTAAATCAGTTTCAAAACTTTGAATTTTTTTGAATTTGTAACCATTATTGTAGAATCATAAAAACAAGAAATGGTAGAATACTGGCAGCAACAAATACTATTTATTTTTAAAAGCTAAATGAATTTTTGTATCTAATTTTTAATGCTTGTCCTTAGGTTCGAGTTTTCCGACTTATAACCGAAAATACAGTTGAAGAGAAAATCGTTGAGCGTGCTGAGGTGAAGCTGCGCCTGGACAAGCTGGTTATTCAGCAAGGCAGACTCGTCGATGCTAAACAAAATGCTCTCAACAAAGACGAGATGTTAAACATTATTCGTCACGGTGCCAATGAAGTCTTTGCTTCAAAGGACAGCGCCGTAACGGATGAGGATATCGATACTATTCTGCAAAAGGGTGAAATGAAGACCGAGGAGTTGAAACAAAAACTTGAGAGCCTTGGGGAATCGTCTCTCCGTAATTTTACTGTCGACGCACCCACAGATTCAGTTTATCAATTCGAAGGACAAGATTACAGGGAGAAGCAGAAGATTTTGGGCATTGGCCACTGGATTGAGCCACCAAAAAGAGAGCGCAAGGCTAATTATGCCGTTGACGCTTACTTCCGTGAAGCACTTCGGGTCTCCGAGCCTAAAGCCCCAAAAGCACCAAGACCGCCTAAACAACCAATCGTTCAAGACTTCCAGTTTTTCCCGCCCAGGCTCTTTGAGCTTCTTGATCAGGAGATTTATTATTTTAGGCAAACAGTTGGTTACAAAGTACCGAAAAATCCGGAATTAGGTAAAATGATAACTAAAATTAATCTTAATTTATTTTGATAAAAAATTAGCTCTAATGTTCATAAATTTTACAATAATAATTATTGTATTTGTTATTTCAGTACTTATTAATTTTTTATTATTTGATTTTATTAAATAAAAGATTCAACAAATTAATAACATTTTTTGTTATTGATAACTTGTAATTGCTTTAATCTTTTATTACACAACTAAAAAGATTATAACTCAATTTATATTAATATTGTGATTGGAGGTTCTTTATATTTATCCTGTAAAATAATGTTTTACTTATACAGGATCAGATGCAGCGAGGTTGCAGAAAGAAGAGCAGCGTAAAATCGATGATGCTCAACCACTTTCCGATGAAGAAGTTGTTGAAAAAGAAAAGCTTCTTACTCAAGGCTTCACCAATTGGACAAAGCGAGACTTCAATCAGTTTATAAAAGCGAATGAAAAATATGGTAGGGATGATATCGAAAATATTGCCAAAGAAGTCGAAGGAAAGTCACCCGAGGAAGTTATGGAGTATTCCGCTGTATTCTGGGAACGTTGCCACGAGCTTCAAGATATTGACCGAGTGATGGCACAAATCGAACGAGGCGAAGCTAAAATTCAACGCCGAGCTGGTATCAAAAAAGCCTTGGATGCAAAAATGGCAAGGTATCGAGCACCTTTCCATCAACTCAGAATAGCTTATGGAACGAATAAAGGCAAGAATTACACCGAAGAAGAAGACAGATTCCTCGTCTGCATGTTACATAAATTAGGTAAGGAACAATTTATTTAAATTTTATTTAAATGAAAAATAAAAAATGTATAACTAAACATGTAGATTAAAATATTACTTTTGTCGGCATTTTTGAGATTGTACTATTTTAATTAAAAATTTTATTTTTTTATTGGAATAGGGTTCGACAAAGAAAACGTATATGAAGAATTAAGAGCAACCGTAAGATCAGCACCTCAGTTTCGTTTTGACTGGTTTGTTAAGTCACGTACGGCGCTAGAATTACAACGTAGATGTAACACTTTGATTACTTTGATTGAAAGGGAAAATCAGGAATTGGAAGAGCGTGAGAGGCAAGAAAGAAGAAAGAAAGGTGGAGCTGCAGGAAATGCGAGTACAAAACCCACATCGAAGCGTAAAGTGGAGAGCTTACCAGCTCCACAGCCGAGAAAAAAGAAGAAGTAAACAATATCATCTAGTGATTGTTTTTCAAATAATTTTAAGTTATATATAGAGTGAATGTTTATACGGTATGCGAGACGTGTCTTGTACAAACATGGATACCATGTTTATTCTGGAATGGGGTAATTGTGATTAATTGTATTTTGCGTTACTTTCTTATAATAGATATATAGTGATAAAATTATCTTCTGGTAAGCAGTCTTAATTTTATGTCTGATGTTACGTTTTTTAAATGGGTTAATTATGATTTTAATATTTTAATTCGTAAAATGAACGTATAAAGTTTTTTATTAATTGGTAATTATTCCTATTTATATAAACGTACGTAAAAATATTAAGTAAAATTTTTTTAGATTATTAAGAAATATGTATGATTAAGCAATGGAACAAAAATTCCCATATTTATTTTTATATACTTTCAAAGCTGTTGAACACGTAAAAAGATAATTCAAATTTTTCATTGTAGATCAATTATTTAAAATATAAGAGAAATATAATATCTTAATTTTGAAACTTAAAAACTACTTATTGTTTTAATAATATAGTTTATAGTTGCAAATTCAGTATGGTATGCTAATAGAAATGTGATCAGAATGAAGGGGTGGAGGTATGGTTTAACGAGTCGAAAAAAGCATTGTTTTGAGAATTTTTTGAAAAGAAACTATTAAATTAAAGTAATTAATTTTTTTTATATATTAAAGTAATATTTGAACAATATTTTTAAAAGATTTAGTCATGGGATTATCTTGTCCATGAGCAAATTTTTTTTTATTTTTCATTGGTCTTGTCACTGCTACGATCATATTTTCTAACTCCACGCAAATCATCTGAAACACGAAAAATTGGAACATTTGATTAATTTAGAAGTATATCTTGGTCGCGATAATGTATTTTTATTTTAAGTTTTTTTTTAGTTTTTTGGAGTTTATTGAAGCTAAAAGTACGAGTTTGACTCTAAAAATGGCGCTTTTTATAGCTATAAAAACAGTCTCAAGAGAAAAAAGATCGTTGCCACTGAGTAAAATATAGACTGTAAAACAGTATTCAATTTCAATCGAATCGCGAAATATCGCGTCCACCGATGTCAAAAAAGTCGTTTCGAGAAAAACGCGTTTAAAGTTTTGAGCAACGAAAATGGATAAAAAAAATTATTTTGACGCTTACACTGTGAATCGTCGAGGCCAGTTCCATACGGCAAGGTACATTCAGCACTTGCAATATCCAGGGCTTCCTTTTGCTCCATTATTTTTATCATGCTAGCCTCTTTTCCGGAGCGTAGCTTCAGCTATTTTAACGTATTCATGCGCACTTGGGCGGGCGCCGACTTTCATTTCTTAAAGCATGGCTTAAAGTGCAAAATTGCCTTCGTTGAAAATGCAAGCAGCTATATTTTAAATTTTCACAAACTGTTCCTGAGAAGCTCTAATTTGAAATACAAAATTAAAAAAAAAAAAACGAATTTTTCAAAATATTTATACCATACCTCCCCCCTCCCCCGCCCAAAGAAATGTGCAGTATAATTTCTAATAAGAAACGTTTTGAAGCAAAATGAAATTTGTGAGTGCTAATAATGTGCTATTCAACTGACATTCATGTTTGTTTAATCTTATATTATTACTTAATATACTTGTGTAAGGAACTGTGTAAGAAATTCGATAAATGAATAAATGAAAAACTACGATTTTTGCACCGTACACGCGTGCTAATTACATTTATTTTTTAATAATACAATTCCGAACCTACAATAATAGGAAAATTTAACTTTCGCAATTATAAAACTAAGATACATTATTTATATCAGAGAAGAGTTTTTATCTCATTCTCTTACAGTCAAGAACGTAGGAAAATAAGATTAAAATTATAATAGACCAACATTTTTGCATTCTGAATCGTACAACTTAAGAAGTGCATTACAAAGATTTCAAAACTTCATACAGTAGATTACAAATCTTGTTACGCATACAATCTGAATTATTCACACCTTTGTTAACTTGGTCAGTTCATCACAGAAGTATACATAAGCATATCTAAATAATATCGGTGCTTCTTTTCAAAGGATTTTCATTCAAAATTGATTTTTTGGTAAAAGTCCTTTGAAAAGAAAGTGTAATTATTTTATTTCTACATTTTTTTCATTAGTTAAAGCATTATTTAAAATATAATGCAATATATTTATATCAATTGACACTTACGATTAAAACTTTTCAGAAAAATTAACTGACCAAGACGAGGCTCGAGTGTTTTAAGGCCCCAAACACTTTGTTTAATGAAAAGCAATTGCTATATTTTAATTCACGTTTTTCTATTTCCATCAGAAACGTCAATTTAACCGATGTATATAGGTAATAATGTTTTTACTAAAATACTTTTGATACATCATTAAAAGACATGCCTGTAGGATTTCGTTTAATAAAATAAGTTTTTTAAATACAAATAATAAAAATATAATTATCACTAAGGTATTATTAATCTATAAGAATTAAGCGTAACGCGAATAACGTAGAATTTTCGTGTTATTTTCATTTGAATTTATCCTATTAATCCAAGAATCTGATAGAAACATAACTAAATTTACATAATAAAACCATTTTACGGCTTTGTTCTTTATTGCGTTTTTATTTATTTAATTATTATTGACAGCGCGCTAGCGAGTTGTTATAAACTATTGATGACAGATTCTTATGTTTGATTTACATTTAAACAATGACAGATTAATTCTTATATTTGTTTCGCTTTAATGTATGTAGCGATTGTACAATATAGATAATCCGCTTATGTGAGCGTGAACATTGAGAATTGATATTTGCAGATATCCGCCAATTTGCTTCTCGTGCATCTCTTTATGTTGTTGAAAAGCAAATATAAAAAATCACTTTCGACTGGCATTAACGTACATCTGTATTTTACATAATTTCAAATAGTTTTAAAACAATGTAATTACTTTTATTCAATTTGTCCGTAGAAAAAAAAATTATAGAGAATGATCTGTTTTATTTTTTTCAGTATTTTATATTAATTAAAAGCAGTAAACAATTTTAAAAACTAAATACATTCTAAAATGAATAAAAAGCGATGTGGACGATATTTCCTTATTTATACATATACTTTTTTGAAAATTTATTTTCAAATTCAAAGTATGTAGTTAGGTGCAACAAATTTCTTCTATTACAGTAATTTGTGTTGTAGTTGCCTTAGTTTTAGTCGTACGGGACATGTTGTATGAAACTTTTAATTCACCTATAACGAGATTTTGACTTTATGATAATCGATTATTTTAAGAGAAAATACACAATTACAAAGTCCATTATTCTTGATCCTTATATTTAATTAATGAATTGAATGAAAAAATTACTATATATGTAAAGGGGTGAGCAGTAGGCAAAATTAATTTTTGATATTAATTCTTTTTTTAATTTTACTATATAATATTATTTTTATCACAGAAGTGCATTAAATTTTAATCAACATAAATAAAATAGGGAGAAGTTAAAATTGTGTATATAACTTTTGGGTAAAAATCTTATTTAATATTTTTGCAGAAAATTTTATGCATACTTTTTTTACAATTTTCTTATTAGCTGTGTTTTTTACAATAAATTTCGCCAAAAATACAACATAAAGAATAATACGACGTATAATAATATCATTTAACCAACAGAATTCATTGCCTACCGCATAAACATTATATATATATATATATATATATATATATATATATATATATATATATATATATATATATATATATATATATAATACGAGAAATACGAGAAAAATTCGAGAAAAATAATGAAAAAAAAAAACAAAAATTCGACATTATTTATATGATTCACATGAACGCGCTGATATTATTTTTGTTATACAATTAAAAAAAATGTAATATAATCGATAAATTCATATCAATATAGTAGTACTGGTAAATTATATGGCTTTCATATGTGTATATATACATTGTATATATATATATATATATAAACGCATTCATCGTTTCTGGCGCTCAGTTCGCAAAAAGGTACAATATTTATTATGCGTCAATGGCATTTTTATAAAGAGTTCTACAGCAATGTTTTTTTTGGAATTTTTTTCTTTTCAATCCTTTTTTATCTATTATTTTCGTTTTCTATTTAGAAACGCCATCGAACATTCCCGACCATTGTATTATATAACATCGTACTGTGTATGGCTTAAGTATACGATTTTTCTCTTGTTCTACGTATAAAAAACTGTATAATAAAGTGTAATACATTACATCCGGTGCATTTGTCATGGGAAGTACAATGTACTTCTGTTTTTCTTATAAGGAGGCCCTAAACGTACTGTGCTGGCGAAACTCTTGTATGTAGTCAGTTAACGTTAAATATTATATAGTTATGAAAATTTTTTTCTCCTTTTTTTCACTATCGACTCGAACTATATATATGATCTATATATATAGTTTGTCTTTTTCATTTTCTTTTATTAGCTCAATATTACTCAAGTATGCGTATAGTTTATTAGGAGGAAAGGTTTCGTGAAAATGAAAACTTTTGTAAAACTTGCAAAAAAAATCTATCAATCACACAAACAATCAAACACAACATACTACGATATACATATTGCTAAAAATGCAAATTTACAATGCAATCCGCGTCTCAATAGATCGCACGATTGATTTCGTTTTTTTTTTGCGATATTCTTTCTAATTTTGCCAAGAAAAATTTAAATTTTACTTATGTCGACTGTTTTAAACTAAAGACTGTAGGACCGATAAAAATATTTGTTAATTTAATTTTATCAAGCTCTATGAATATTGTTTGCAAGCGTTTGCATATATAAATTGTTAAATTTTTATAAAATGGTTCACGTTATAAAGTGACGATTAGTTTGAAATATAAGTTAATTTTATAAATATCAGTCGGATTTGCTTTAAATAATAATTCTGAAAGTGCATGTCCTATACAAACAGGTGTATTGAATGTTCGAAAGGCAGTGCTACTGCAAAAAACGTATACCGCTTATATATATATATATATATATATATATATATATATATATATATATATATATATATATAAACTCAAGGCTCTTACGGATCTAAAGTATGCAACTATACGATTCTAAAGAATCATGGAATAACGAAAAAATGCCGCTTCTCTTTTTCAGATTATATGTGACTGTACATGTATAACTAAACAACTCCCGTAAGTTCTAAAAATTTCATGAATATCTTAGAACTACGGAAACACTTTAATAGTGCTGGATTAAAAAAAGAGAAAACAAAACTTGCCATTCATATTTATAAATTTCATTTTTTGTTAGTCACACATTGAATCCATCAAAAGATCTCTAGCCCGAATTCGCATCTAATGCGATTCCAAAGAATCAATTTCATATATAGTTATTCAAATAAATGTAAAATGCACCCCTTAAGGTATATTGCAAGCTTTAGAACCCCCTTGAAATTTTTTTTTGTTCAAGTTCACTTAAGTGACTAAAAACGTTACTTTATAGCTAGTGTTTGATTAATATGGAAAACGGATCACAATGTCTCGTCTGCCAGCAGCGCGAAGTCTCTATAATATATAGTTACAAAGCGTGTACGGTCTTAACGTTTGAAAGGCTTGTATACTGTTTTCCTTTTTTTCTCTCTCTTTTTCGCTGTTTTCCAGATTTTTTTAAACCCGTTTTCTTTTTTTCTCACTTATAGTATACGCATATAAACAAATAAAATAAGGAAAGAAAGGGACTTTTCTTCTCCGTTCATTACAAACTAAATCTGACTTTACGCTCGACTCACAAGAAGACTTGAGCTTTTAACATTAAACTTTTGTTTTTTAACTTAGAAAACTTGTCGCGACCGAGTTTGCAGTGTAAAATTGATGATCTTTTACATGTTCTAAGTCTCTTTTTTATGTAGATATCTGAGTTGGTTGTGAAATTCGGTCGGTCGATTGATTTAAAAAGCGACTATTATTTGGCAGTCTGGTGATCTTTATTCACAAAGTAATCGGTTTTTATTTAGTCCAGTCCATATATAATTTGATTTCGCAGTTCTGTTTTTCGTCGTAAAGCTAACAAGTTACTCTTACTTTTTTTGTATTAACTTACAACGTACCTGTTGTAAATAAATTAAATAAAAGCAGAAACTTAAAAGAAGAGGATTCTGTTTCAGAAATATAGATTTGTCCCAAATTGTAAGATATCCAAACAGGTTTTGTAGAAAAGTGAAACTGTTTTTTTTTCTTCATCCCAACAACTGCCTTTTATAAGCATTTGCATTTTATTCGCATAATATAATATAAACTACTATCACTACACTTATACAATTCAGAGCCGTTAAATATAACGATAAAATCTAATACAACGAATGATTTGAGTAATCATTACAGACGATCTCATAATGTTCAATGCGCGAAATGCCGTAAGCCGGCTATAAATGCTATATAAAACAGTGATGTCACATTATCAGTTTTTGAGAAGGCACGATCGCCCATCAGCACTGGAGTTCCACCTTTGAAAGCTCTAGACGCGCGATTAAATTCAAAGTGCATGGAATCGGCGAAGAAGGAAGCGGGTGCTTATATAGTAGCATACCTATACTATATTAACCCGTGTCTCACAGAACTGATATTAACGGCCCAAGAAATTTTTTTCGAACTTGTATCGCCTGGTTACAAGTCGATAGCGATCGTGCTAGCTTATAATAAGGAGTTAAAACTTTGCCGCGGGCAACACACTTAAGCGAGAATAATGCAGTAGTATCTGGTAGTACATAACATTATATAGTTCTGACAATAATAAACGTAGATATAATATAGATTGAATATGAAATTGAATTGTTCGATTGATTGTCATAAATGCCTTCATACGTACTATTTATACAATCAGCTTTAATTTTGCTTACGTATTTTACTATTATTAAGTGAACAACCGCATATCAAATAATTTAAAAAAACAAACAATTTTGTGTGCTGCAAAAGAAAACTTTAGGCTATATAGTCTTAAATAAATTCTATCAAATTTTTTTTATCAGTAATTCTAACATTTTCTTATACTAAATAAAAAATATTAAAAAATTATATAATTTAAAATTAAGCTTTGCATTATCAAAAAAAAAGTTCTTTACTACAAGGATATCTTACAGTTTGGTAAAAATTTACTTAGTGAAAGTGAAAGCTCTCATTCTATATAGTTAAAAAATCAAAAAGTTACAATCTTAAATCCAGCTGTTATAATAAAAACATAAATTCTAATATAGTCAAAAACAACCTTTACATCTCCAATTACAAAACCAAAATTTCTTGGTTAAAAAAAAGATTACACTGCAATCATTTCAATGATTTTCGTCGTTTGGAGTATTTACGTCTCATTGATTTTCACTTCAGCTCATTTTTTTTATTACGAACCACCCCTTTTCGGAATTTCTTTTTTATTTTTACCCTATTTCACAGCATCATTTTAACCATGCGCACATATGTTATTTACCAAATTTTCATTGGAATTACATTGTTCCTACTTCGATGCGAAGCGTCATTATCGTTCACAACAAACTCGTTTTTACTTTTTTTTGTCGCATTATATATACAACAGCATACTTGAGTTCCTACTCAATACTCACGACACGGACATACCCAATTAAGGTAAAGCGCATTTTTATTTTTAATTATTTTTAGGTGAGACTGCATACAAGCGTTTTTCAAATAGATTTTATATTACATGACTAAAATAAATAATTTCCTCATCATTGCCACAGAATCTTTTTTTAACAGAAAAATTGCATGTTTATTCTAATATTTTATTAGATATTCTTATTACAAAATATTCGAAAAACCGAAGTCGTTTTAAAAATACAATAAAATTAATAATAGAATAAATATATTTTTATGAAACTTTTTATGCTATTTTTTAATTTATTGTTTAATTAAATATATATAGATTTGACATGATCTATGATGATGTATAGGAAATTACTTTACATTTTATTAAAAAGTATTTATTTTATTTATACGTATTTGTTCGTTTAATTTTTGTTTAATAAAATTTCAGATTTTTAAAGTTTATTTAATTTTTTTTCGTTTTTAATTAAAAATCATTATTTATCGCTTGTAATACGCCTTACTACTAATATAAGAAACTAATAAACTCATTTTACTGCTTTATTTTTTAAATAAGCAGTAAAACTTTATAAATGTGAAAAAAAATATAAATTCTATCATACATATCAGTCTTATTAAACTGAAATAAAATTACTGTCGCTAAAAAAAACATTTTACAAATAAACGAAAACACAAATCTGCAGTGAACCTTTCGGCCAACAAGGCCCTTGTACGCTTGTGAGAAAGGATAAATCGCTACATCCTCGTTGTATTTACATTTACAGAGCTCCGGACGTCAAAGTTAACATCAGAGAGACTTTCATTTGATTTTTATATGATACCGCAAACTTATAATTAGAAATTATTAATAAAGTATGAATGAAAGACAAAAGTAAGAATAATAAATACTTTCCAACAGACTGTACAATTATATGTTTACAGTAAAGAACAATACATAATGGAAAACAAATAAGTCTTTTTGCTAATTGTTATTTTTGAGGTTTCCCTATTTATTAAATATAAATATGAGTTAAATGAATATTTCAGTAAACTTAAATAATGCTATCCTAAGTAATGCTAACTCTAAGTTATATGACTTGTCACTTTGACTTAAAAAAACTGTAAACAAATATCTGTTTCGGTGGTATTCAAGTGAAACTAGCATCTCAAGTCGCTACTTCATCCTCTTTATATGCTATAGATATTAAAATATATATTTTACTTTTAATCGCAAAATAGTTTAGCGATTTATTTTATAATGAATTTCTAGATAATTTAAAAATATCTAATACTTCCTATATAACACAAAGCATATAATAAACATATATATTGCACAGTCCCTTTTGATGTGCAATATTTTTTATTTTATAAATTTATACGATACATAGTTATATGGATAAAGTTTCTTGTTTATAAATCGAGTTGCACATGTTATGTGTAAATATAAGTTCATAAAAAACGTTCAAAGTTTTCTCATTTTACGTAAAATTAGTTTAATAAAAATGATTTTAAAGCACGATTAGAGATACTAGTTTTCTGAACTTAAAAATGCTTTTAATGACTGATTGACTTATCAATACTCAAACTTTAGTAAGAACCAAATAGCTATTATCTAAGTATAACTTTATGCAGACTATAATAGTGGTTCTAAACTTAAATAAGAGAATCAATAAGCTATTATATAAATGCATCTTACAGCATGTCTTGTTGTTTGCTAGTAACTACCGTTGTGACTTGTTTGTTGTAATATCAAAATAAAACTTCAAAAAAAATTGTAGTTATTAAATATAAAAACATACATTCTTGTGGCAAAAAAATATACACGAATATAATATAAATAATGACTGCCTCTACATAAACTGCGAGGTATTTTATTGATCAAAGCAAGTGTGCAGGTACGATTTTAATCAGTCTGGCATTGAGATAAATTTATTAATAATTAAATAAAAGAAATTATTATTCATTTTTAGATTCCGAATTTTGATAAAATTAACTTAATTTACTTTTCATTAAGATAACTCTGATAACTGTTCTTGTAAATGACTGTTAGAGCTTTTATTTATTTTTTTTTTGTTTTTATGCAATAAAATCTGTAGTTACTGTTTTATTATAAAAAAGTCTTTATTCTATTTTTTTAGAAAATAGTTTAATAATATAAAGAAACATAGCTCCTTAAGAGTTAATGCTTTAAGAATTTACTTATAATGAATAGTTATATTGATATTATACTTCTAAATTTTTAATCAATAAATATAATGGCTTAAGCTGAGCATTGATATCATCAATTCACTGACTGATAAATTAAGTGAAGGAATCATATAGCTCTCTTGTGTAGCTATACAGAGAAAGAAAAATAAATTACAAGGGAGAGAGAGAGAGAGAGAGAGAGAGATTTAAAGGCAGAGAGAGGGAAAAAGGGCGTTGTTAAAAGTGTACATGTTTGTGATAGGCAAAGATATGAATCAGCAAGGGTGCGAAAGTGAAAGCAGAGGCAACTAGCTACGTAAACTAAGAAGTTGTGTCAGCACTAGAAAATTATGTAGAATTGTAATTCTTATTTAGTTAATAAATTATTTTTATTCTTATATATATATATATATATATATATATATATATATATATATATATATATATATGATGATGACGATGATGATGATAATTAAGAGTTTAGTTTTATTGAGAATCAACCCTTTTTCAAGCTTGGTGTTTAAGACTTGTAAAAAAATTCTTATATAATGACCTCAAATATAACTATCTGCAATTTCTGACTTAAATATATGAATGATATATTAATACTTTTTTACAAAAGAATAGCGAATTTTTCAATATACTTAAATATAATAAGTAAAAAGCATCTAAAGCTATTAAAAAAACAATAAAGCTTTTTCTTTTTGAAAGAAGAAAGATTCTCTAATCTTTAACGCACTGTAAAATTACTGAAATGTACAGAATACATTTACATTTTAAAATATTTCATATACATTTTCTTTTATAATTGTCAGTTATTTTGGATACATAAAATTGTACCCATTATTATACTACTGATGGAGCATAAAGAAATAGATATTCAAGTTACTCTTTTCTATAATATTCCGTTCATATCAATATAATATTGACAACTCAGAATTATTGAAATTCTTATTTATAAGAAGCTGTCCATTGATCAAATTAAAATTGAAATTACTTACTTATGCTAGAATCTTATAAATAAAGATTTAATTTTAATATCAGAATTTCACTGATTGATTAAGCTATTGAAACCAGTTAATACCGAAGTGCGATAAAAACTTCGAGAATCCTGACCTACCAGCCCGTTAGCATTCTAAGCAAGAGAAAAATAAAAGGCTAGTGAGAGTTTAAAAACAGAATGTAGAGCATTAATAAGACTCGAGTAGTTCGCGAGAACCTTACGCGGGTTCACCTTGACGTCCGCAGCCCCATTTCACGCTCGGTCACGCAGCAGTGGCAGAAACAATAACGATACTCCGTAGTCGCGGCAATTGTCGAGCTGAATTCGTCGGATAATGCGCCTCCAAAGGGGTAGGTCGGGGGGTGGAGGCGGGGTGACTGGTTACGGGCGACAGTGGTTCCGGGGTTTACGGCCTGCCTCGTTACCATCCTCTTCCTCGCCGCTGCGCTTTACTTCGGTGAATCGCTCGCCTTTCACAGAGACGATCTTGTTATCCAGGTAGCGCACGAGTTTCTTGGGCTCGGTTTTCGGTGCCACGGGTCGGTGCTCACGCGAATCGTCATCCCGGTCGACGTAGCTGTACCGGTTAATTATGCGAGCCTTTAACTCTTCGTCATTTACACGCGCCTTGCCTCTGCCGTTGGGCTGCAAATAAAAGCAAATTTGTATAGGAGGAGAAAATTCAATAAAAGTTTCAAGGATAATTTGTTAAATTAAATATCTCTTATCTAGTAAAATAATAAGAGACTAAATAAAACGGAATCATATTAGAAAATGAAATTTATTTTGAATTTTTGATGTGATTTTTAAAAACAAAAAAGTTCAATGTGAAAATTGCAATATTTAGATTGCATGGAAATATTTGGTTATTTTAAAGAAATTGAAACTTTAATATTTTGTTTAATAACTTTCAATTACAAAAGAATTGGTTTATTTATCAGTTTAATTTATTGCTCAAGCACTGGATACATTTTTTAATATCTGCAAATTAAATTTGTTTCTCGAGCTTTTGGAGTTAGGTCAAGAAAGAAAACATTACTCTTTGTTTTATTTAAATAAAAAAGCACAGTTTCATTATAAAAAATATGTATTAATTCTTTCAGATATTGAAATATTATTTATTATTAATAAAATAATTATAAACACATTATTTGAAACAAATCCTTTTACAGCTCACTGGACGATGATAATTTAAAATTCAAAATTATATCTAATAATGCCAATTATTAGTTAACAAACATTGTTAATGAGTCACTATATTTTAAATAATAGTAATGTGCA